>JAPDVU010000002.1:11221065-11388565 GCA_026230045.1 Corynorhinus townsendii
AGGCAGAGAATGTGAAATAGGAGATATCATTGCAGCCATTTTGGAAAAATACAATCTATGACCATAGAAATTATAAAGGATAAATACAGCTAAATACAAAATTTGAAAGTTTAGTTAGTTAAATTTAAAACAAATATCATACTTAAATACATGGGGTCTGCTAAAAGGGATATTATAAAATTGAGTTACTTTTGGCACTTTATTAGTTTACCAGTTTCATCTTCTCCTCCACCCAGTTCCCTTGGGATCTAGAAGCTTCATCATCTCCACCCCTGAAAGTGGCCTTCTGATAATCATGGCAAAGGTTAATTGTGTTCAAAAATAATCATGATAAAAAATAATCATGTTCTCCTTCCCTCATCTCGATCTCCCTGATTCTTATCTTGCACTTCATCTTGAACCTATCAAATAATTGTTGTAATGAATTCTCTCTGTTATAGAAAACTGATGGAAAGCTTGCTATATTTATATATTTTCTAAAGGATGAATTTTAAAAGAAGATAAAAGCATCATTCCTATATTTATAAACTAGATATATGTTAAAGATTTTGTTTAACTCAGTTAATTAGTAAGGGAACAGTGAGATGGCTGTAACAGATTTAAAAACTGGAAGGACCACCCATTTAGGGTGGAAATGCTGAATGGATACAGAACTTTAAAACTGCTTCATCTCCACAGGGTGATTATCAATTGCAATCCCAGGACCCGATTTGCATTTTCATGGACATGAACTATTTCCATTTCTACCGATTTCTGCAGTTAGCTTCTATCTCTACATGGTTAAGGATGAAGGCACAATGAACCTAGAGAGGATTATGCTGAATGAAATAAGTCAGACAGAAAGACAAATACCATATGATTTCACTTATATGTGGAATCTCAAAAACAAAACTAACAAACAAAACAGCAACAGATTATTAGATACAGAGAACAAACTGATCATTGCCAGATGAGAGAGAGGGTGGGAGGTGGGTGAAAAAAGTGAAGGGAGTAGAAGTACAAATTGGTTGCTACAGAATAGTCGTGGAGATGTAAAGTACAGCATATGGAATATAGACAATAATATTGTAATAACTATGTATGGTGCTAGATGGATATTAAACTTATCAAATTATTACTTCTTAAATTATATAAATGTCTAACCACTATGCTACACACTTGAAACTAATCTATATATCTATCCATATATATATATATATATATATATATACACACATATATATATGTGTGTGTGTGTGTGTGTATATATGTGTGTGTGTGTGTGTGACCAGTCACTCTTATGCCCACTGTGGCCAGCAAACTGGCCTGATCAGGGGGTGGGGCTGGCCAGCCAACCTCCCATGGCTCCCCCCCTGGCTGCTGACCCCTGATCCACTCCCTCATTCAAGGGCGGGGCCCGCAGGCCCTCCCCCAAGCTGGCCCAGCCCTGATCGGGCCCCTATTGGGGCCAGGCTGGCCAGACCCCACCAGTGCATGAATTCGTGGACTGGGCCTCTAGTATAAAATAATATTGGATGTCAATTATAATTGAAAAAAAATCAAGGAAACAGATTCCCATCCAGGGCTTCTGGCAGGAATGCTGGCCAGCTGATATCTTGATTTTAGCTCAGTAAGACCTGTGTCAGAATTCAAATCTGCAGAACTGTAAAAAAATAAATGTGTGTCATTTTAAACAAACAAAAAAAAATGCAGGATTACATAGTCTCTAAAAGCTCTTGCATTTCATTGAAACAATATCCAATAATCTGTTCTCTGCATTTCAAAAATTTCCACAATTTTCTCCAAGTCTTAAAGAATCTTATTATCACCTTAACCAATAGGGCCCATCTTGTTTTTCTAATATTTTAGTGGTTAAAATTGTAAGATTATAAAATCAGATAGAAAGTAGAAAGAACAAGCAATATGATATAAATTTTCTAATGGTTTATTTCTGGAATCTTCCCATCTCAACTCCTCACTCATGTGTAGATTGACTTTCTTGACATACATATTATATTCCACCCAGACAGTACTCTAGGAAATGCATGCCCACTATAGTGCAGTCCAATGTATTCAGTGAGAACATAATTACCAGAATTAGTAGATGATTGCACTGTATAAAATGTCAAATCACTAATTGTATACTGAAACTAACATAACAAATACATTTTATATCAGCTGTACTTAAATCGAAAACAAAAAGAATTCTAACAGATGCACTTCCACACGGTTATCAGGCCTTATGGATGGTCATATTTCCTCCCATGCTCAGGAAAACATAGGAGAACATTGTGGAACTCCCAGCTCAGTTGTTCAGGACTTAAGATGAACTCCTCTGCTAAAGTCAGTTCCTGCATAAACAGGACTTCTGGGTGGTCATCCTGGCAGCATAAAGTGTGACTCATTGAAGTGTAGAGTATTAGAGATGACAGAGGCACAGATGACCCCTACAAGGTTCAAATTAGAGAGAATCCAGGAGCAATAATGAATCCAAAGAGGAACTGAAGTTGAATATTATTTTGTCCAAATTCAAACTACTCTCTCAGCAGGGAACATAGCCCATCAACACACATCTCTTAATTTTATTGGGCTTGACACCAAACCAGATTTTCTCATTCAGATCTCTGTTATGCTCAAGCTCCATGGCCAGAATTAACATGCAGTGCTTGTCTTATTTATTTTTGACTCTTTCACCAGGAACTAAAATATTTGGATTTCGTTACTCACGACAATAAGAGTTTTGGTGGTAAAAACACCATCACACTCAGTTGCCAAGCTTACGGTACAATTTTACATGCTATGCATCCATAAAAAATGTGCTTAATGTGTTTGTGTTTTAAGTTTCTTCACATGCTTTCTTTTTTAAAAATATTCATTTTATCCTCACAATAAGCCCCAAGATAATTAAAACAGGTGTTATGATCATATATAATAGAAAATAAAATTAAATCATGGAAACTTTAAATTTATTTTTCTTATCATACAGATGGTAGTGATAAATACTTGGGCAAAACTCACATGTGCACATTACAGGGACTAGAAATAAACATTCAGATACCAAGTCCTGCTCACTATTTATATGAATAATAAGTGACAACTTCAGAACATCGCCGGGGAGAAACGACTGTCAGCCAGATGTTTTCAACACAGATTTCAAGCTCTTGCAATGGTTTCCTTGTGTTTCTTCTTGGTGTGTCATTTGGGAGTTTCAGTGGGAGTGGCTTTGACCTTGGACATAAAGGTAAATGATGATGAAAGGCAATTTCTACAGCATAAAATAGCAATGATGAATTTGCCTACTTCCCACCAGACTTTGCCTTTTAAAAACCTCTAAAGGGAAGAGTAGTCTTGAATATCTGAGGAATGTATGTGAAGACTAAAGGAAATACTTTCATGCTGAATATTTATCATAGAAAATGTCTTACGACCTTCTAAGCAAAGCGCCATTGTTATAGGCTATCAACTTAGGTATAAAAACAACTACTAAATCTCCTATGTAATTCTTCTTGACCTTCTCAAATTTTGTCACCATAGGATACATGTACAAAAATAAAATCCAGTGTCTTTACCTCTCAGCTACAGTTCCATTGGGTGAGCAACTGTCTTTCACACCTTGGATGATTGAACAGGTCAAAGAAATGCCACTACTTCAGTTTAGAAAATGAAAGTGTTTAAAAGTAAGTTTGTTTTTCAGATTAAAAAAAAACCAAGGTTAACATCTAATACACTTAGGAAAAAATATGAATGCAAAATTGGATCTTGTTTGGTTGGTTTGTGAACCAAGTGAGACCTCCCAAGAGGACCATGGTTGACCTCTGTTCAGATCCTAAATGGCTATGGCTAGAAAGACATTGTCCTTATAACAAAACTAATGATAAATGAACTTCAGTTCCTTTTTTCATCACTTAAAAAATGATTGTAATTTTCCTCTCTGGTTTAAAATCTGGAGACTAATAAATCTTTCATAAATAGATTTGGACAGGAAAAGCCCATCAAGAGAGCATCATTTAGGTATGTTCAAGAAAGCTTTGTTTCTGATGTAGAGAATGTATTTTTCTATCCTATTTTGACTGCCACCAAATTAAATACTGGGAAAAAATGTAAAAAAAACCCTCCTAGTTCAAGGAAATAATTTTAACCAAGCTGCATTAGAATTCTGCGGTAGTTGTGCTAAGTATGAATATTCTCTACTACCAAATCGGGAATTGCTGATCCATCCAAAGGCTTAAAAGCCCTTTGATGACAAAAGCAAACTCTGAGGACAATTTGATTCCTTTTTTCCAAAGTGAGCCTCCACCCTAAATTTCCAACCATAATACTTAATTTGGCAGGGTGACAGGAGCATAAAAGCGCATTTTGTTCATGAATTATATTCTTTTTCCTATTCTTTATGACATTTATGCACACCAAATATAAATGACCACACAGGGATTAAATAACAAAGGTATCTTTCCAGTAGCACACATTTTATTAATAAGAATTTGACCTAATGGAGTAAAGGGGAAAAAAAAAATTTAGACTGGTTTCTGGAAATACATAGCACAGCCCATCTGAGGTGAATTATCTATTTCAAGTTCCTTTTAGCATCTCAAAAGGTTACTTGCCAAAAATATTAAAGTCATTTCTTGGTAGGCATGTGACCTAGTTAAGTCTCCAAACAAATCTCCTGCATTCGTTTTTGAATGGATCACAATAGTCCAATACTGAAATCAATTGGTAAGGTCTAGAGCCATTGTTTTGCACTTACTATTCTGTTTGAAGTCTCTTCTGATTTTAAAAGCGCTATTTAAAACCCATACCTTCACAATATTCAATATTGGCACATTTTACTGTTTCACATACATTTCTCATCCTCCTGGAGATAATCGCATGCAGAGACGAGACACTCTTCTTATTCAGGAGTACTTATTGAAATTGTAAGTTTAAAATACTGTCTCATTCTAAGTAGCTCTCTATCTAAGTAGCTTCCCTTGTGCCAGGAAAGCTAAAAATCCAATTTATGCACGGAGGTGGGCACTTTCTGAATATCACACTTATGATAGCCATTATTCTACCTGTACTCAGTTTTGTCCCTGTGTGTCTCTTTACCTCCAGCTTAGATTTTCCTATCTGAATTTAATGGGCTCTCCGTCGTTCATCTGCAGCATTGATCTTCACCAGCTGTTTCACAGTTGTGCTATCATTGGCATCAGGTACAGTGATGCTCTGGCTTCCACTTCTTTTTATGTCTCATCTCTGAACTCCATCCATGCTTTGGTTCTACAACATGACCAGATATTTTCCCATCCCAAGCAGAATAGGAGTAGGCACAAGGGAATAGTTCCTCTTTATTACAAATATCACCTGGCAAGAGCTCCTTGGACTGTCTTAAAGGAGGTTTTCAAAAATAAAGATGGTCTCTCTAAGTAGCTCATCAAATTTTTTCTCCAGGCAGAGAGGCAGAAAAAGAACTAAAACAGTAAACTGTGATTTTCTGTTTGACGGAACGCTCTGTGACCTATTACCCTCATAATTTCCAAAGTATAGGTACATTGATTTGACATAAGAGGCAGAGAGCAGATGTATATGGAACCTGGAGTTTGAATATTAGAATTATCCTGACAGCTTAAAATATGGATATATGTGGATGGCAGTGGAATGGAGTTAAGCTGACGACAGATTTATTGCACTTAGCCTTTATTACAAAGGTAGATAAATGAATCCACCTTGGCAGCCTAAGTTAAATTTACCCCTTGATTCAGATAATTCAGAGGGTGTTTTGGTAAACCATGAGAAGTTTGCATGAGGCTTATGAGAGCACCCTAAGATGAAAATTCACCCACAAGAGGAAAGTAATGGCATATGAAGTTGGTCCAAGAAAATTGTCCCAAGAACTGACGGGAGGGTTAATTGGAATATGGCAGGCTCTCTGCTACTTGAGTAGTTGCATGGCCATGCTTTATGCAATTTTACTGGAGCTCTATGGAGTGGACCAAACTAGAAACAGAAAGAACTTTCCAACCAGAACTGTGCAAAGAACTGAGCGCACGAAGATGATGGAATTCGAAGGTGAGGAGAGGAATACTCATCACTCCCGAGGGCTGTCCTCACACACGGACTCTACAGGAAAACAGTGAGCATCCATCGGATTGTGGGTTTGAATGCTGTGTGTGGGACAGCTACTGCGGAGGAATTGCTCAAGGCAATTTTTCTAATAAGAGCAGTAATGAGAAACAACAGGATAGAGTGGCCCTGATACTGGCTTGTGGCACTTGTAGAAATATCAGACATCTCATCTTCTGATTACGGTGTGAAGCCAGTGCAGGAAATGCGGAAAAGGCACATACATGATTTATTTCTGAGCCAAGTTGGTGCATACTCACAAGACATCCTCTGGAGATTTCCAGAAATATTTAGGAGGAATGATGAAGGTTCCTTTAGGTTGGGGATAGCACATGGGGAAGAAGTTAGAGAAACACTGAGGGAGACTTACTATGACTCATTATTTTGTCCTAAAATCTGTGTGGTCTGAGGAAACATGTTATCCATAAACAGCATATGTGGCAGATAGCGTGAGCTGGCTCATTCAACTTCTGTTTCAAATCCCTTCATTCTTGCTTACCAAAACTGAAGATAAAATGCTCATGCTTGTTTGTTGCTAGGAGGTGACCAGGTAAAACAGTTTTGGATTATGAGATTTATAGACTTCTCCTCAAATGCGAATGGCAAAATATCTTATAGTAAGTGTCAACCAATAGCACCACTATGAGGTAGCCCTTGGACCAGGCCCCTCTCCAGCTAGACAGCTCCTCTGTTCCTTTCTGCTCTGCTCAGTTCTGTGCCAGTCTGCTCTGGCCTGCATTGGTCTGTTCCACTCTGCTCCAGTGAGATGGCTTCCATGCTTCAACTCAGCCAGGGAAATGCAGTCGTCCATCTTTAGTGGAAAGGGAGAGTGTCTTTCTAAGCTATAGGTGAGCTGACTTATATAGACAGAAGTCCCTGCCTCTGGCCCCTGATTGGTTCATCCTCATACAAATGAGGACTCCAAATCCTCACAGTTTGATTGGTCCAAATTAGTCAGAATTGAGTGCTCTGATTAGTTGGTGAAGAAACTGATGGGAATATAGCTGTGCAGCTGGGATTGGATGGGAAAAGTCCTATAGGTTAAAATAGGATTCCAGGGTCTTATTTATGAGGGCTGGCTCAGATGGCAGTAATACAGTGCAGGCAGGCAGCTCAGTGCAAAGGCAGGTAGTTCAGTGCAGGCTTCTTGGTGAAGTGTAGTTTGAGGAAGAGACCCCTGTGTAGAAATGGTTGCTAGGCTGTTTTTTTGTTTTTTTTTTCAAAATTTGAGCCCGGTAAGTCTCAAGGAACCTTTGTTAGTAGATGTCCTTTTTCTCAGGATTCTGTGTGCTTGCCTTCTTCTTTCTGTCTGGAATGAGGATGTGATGGAGAGAATGAGAGTCATTTTGTGACCATGAGTCAAATGTAGTGTAAAGACAGTTGAAGGAACCTGGTTCCTCAGTGGCATGGCTGACATTTGCAAATGCACTGGATTTTCAGTTTCCAGACTTTTTTATGTATGGAAAATCATTTACTTACTTAAGTCACTATTCTCTTCACATGTAGCATGTTGGCTTCTATATTGACACGTTTGGAACATATTCAATTCTACATTTGTTGTCCCTTGTGCCTTAATTGACACAACTCTAAATCTACTGTTTTCACATAGTCACAGAATGAGATAAAAAAGAGCTCCCCAATATTTGTTTGGTCATCCCATTGGTACAGTACAAAAATCAAACACTCATTAATTACTTGGGATCCCTTGACTCAAAAGTGTGTTCATTTGAAAAACGGAACAATGAATTTGCATTTATTACTTTTTATTCTTTTCATTTTAGAGCAGGGCAATAGAAATCCTATCTAATAAAAGAGTAATATGCAAATTGACTGTACACCCAACTACACCTATAAGCCACGCCCACCAGCCAATCAGGAGCGAGTATGCAAATTAACTCAACCAAGATGGTTGTGACCATGGAGAGAGCAGGAGGCTTGAGTTGCCCCTGGTGATGGAAGAAGCCAAGTTTCCACAGCCCTGGCCTGTCTTGCCTCCGCTTAAGGCTACAAAGTTTCAATTATAGAAGATAAATAAATCCCAGATACCAGGGCCTCGGGCTTGGGTCGATGGGGGGGCATGGCCAGCCTGCAAACCACCACAGGCCCCTCGCCCAGGCTGCCCCATGTCCCAAGGGAAACCCCACCCTGATCCGGGACACCCTTCAGGGAAAACCAGCCAATCCCCACCTGTGCACCAGGCCTCTATCCTATCTAATCCTATCTAATAAAAGAATAATATGCAAATTGACCATCACTCCAACACAAAAGATAGCTGCCCCATGTGGTCAAAGATGACTGCCCCCATGTGGACACAAGATGGCCAGCAGGGGAGGGCAGTTGGGAGGGACCAGGTCTGCAAGGGAGGGCAGTTGTGGGTGATCAGGCCAGCAGGGGAGGGCAGTTAGGGGAGACCAGGCTGGCAGAGGAGGGAAGTTGGGGGTGACTGGGTCTACAGGGAAGGGCAGTTGGGGGGGACCCAGGCCTGCAGGGGAGAGCAGTTGGGAGGGACCAGGCCTGCAGGGGAAGGCAGTTAGGGGTGACCAGGCCTGCAGGGGAGGACAGTTAGGGGTGACCAGGCTGGCAGGGGGGCAGTTAGGCATCAATGAAGCTGGCAGGGGAGTGGTTAGGGGGTGATCAGGCTGACAGGCAGAAGCAGTTAGGGGCAATCAGGAAGGCAGGCAAGTGAGCAGTTGGGAGCCAGCAGTCCTGGATTATGAGAGTCCAGGTAGGATCGGGCCTAAATGGGCAGTCAGACATCCCTCAAGGGGTCCCATATTGGAGAGGGTGCAGGCTGGGCTGAGGGACACAACCCTCCCCCCCGCCCATGCATGAATTTCGTGCACTGGGCCTCTAGTGGGAATAATAATATCCTAACATATTAACTGATTGGCACTTGAATAATGTTATGTTTTAGCCCTTATCTAAGTTATGAAAGAGAATCAAATTCCTTGGCTTTAGTGACGTGAAATTAGAAACCCTAAAAAAGAAAGAAATATTTTACTATCCAGTTGTAACTGATCATGTTTGCTAGTAACTTTGTACTTTCATAATCACTGTACTGCATTGATATTAATACTTATTTATTCATGTGTACACATGAAAATATGTAGGCATCTGTGTAAAAATGCCTGAAAAATCAAGCAAAGAGAAAAACTGTAAGCTCAGTTTGGGGACACTCTTCTGCAATTTGGCAAATAGGCCACGTCCAAGCTTGAGCTGAAGCTTTTCCAGATTATATAATTATCTCCAAGTGGGAACGTGGTGTTTTGTTTTCAGCTTTAGCTCTCCAGGCCTAATGTGTAGAGCAGCGGTTTTCAGACATGTGCATTAGGCAGAGAAAATATAATTGATTGCTGGTTTATTTTTTACTTTTTGTAAAACCATCAAATACCCATTCCGTGGAGATAAGAGAAAGAGAGAGGTGAAAGGTAAGGAGGAAGCACATCCAAGAATTGGCTGCCCGGGTTGTTAGTGGAAATAGTGTCTGCACCTTGTATGTACCACACACTCTGATTAGGATAATGCAATCCAGATGGCCACTCTAAGGAGATTCCTTTCAAGGGGAAAATTCTGGGTGGGGTGGATTATTGTGATCAATGGAATAAACTGCAGCTGGGTGAACTCCGGGTTACCTTTGAGAACTGCTAAATTAATGATGATTACATAGATTCTGACAAATTTCCCAGGAATTTTTCTAAGATGGCTGATAAAAAATAAATGTGTTCAGGGGCTAGATCTCTTCATACCTCTTAAAGACTACTGTGTCTCCATGCGGGGAGGAGAGGGTTGAGATCACAGGGCTTGTGGGCACTGATGATTTTTAGTGGGTAAGCTGTGCAGGATATTTATAGCCTATGCTGATGCTGACTGGGTGAGGCACACCCTATACCAATGAATAAATATTATGAATATCATCCCTGATCTTTGGCAGGAGTTGTTGGCATTGATTAGATTCCCTTAGCGAATCAAGGTGGACATCTAAGATGGAGTGGGAATGGAAAGGGAGTTCCATCCATCAAATGCTCATGCAGCTCATTGTGCACACAGCTCTATAGCAGATGCTAGGGATTCAGTTGATGATACTGCATTTTGTTTCATCCAAGGGCTTGTGCTCTCTACTGCCAGAACCACTCAGTTTCACACCAAAATGGTTTCCCTAAATGGGTCTGCATCAGTTCTTTCATTCGGTTTTAGGTATTGACCCATTCCTACTTGCTGATATTTAACCAGGGGCTAGAGTTGAGTGAATAAGGTGGGCCAAGACTGAGTACATTAATTTTGAACCATTACATGTTAGACTACTTAGCAGTAATTTGCTTAACTAAAGAGATATCTATCAGAAGAAAGGAAGCCAATAGGCACAATGTCCCACTGAGGTTCTGGGAAGAGACTTGTAGGTAGCATCAAAGGTCCATGGGCTTTACTCTTGGTTTGGTCATTTTGGAGAAAACGTGCAATAGATGTGGTATGTGATGTCAAAGAAAAGAATGGGTTCTAAAACTTGGGGGTGGGGGGAATTGCAGAAACTATATTTACAGATGAAAAACACTATTTGGCCAGAATATACCTTTTCAAAAATTATTATTTTCACTTGCATTTAAATATGCTTTTTCTTACAAGATATTCTTTGCCAAGTTGGGGGAAGGTATTTGTAGAAAGTGTTAAGCGATGATTAAGGCAAGGCAGAGAAAGAAAGGAAAGGGAGGCCACACAATATTACAAAAGCAACTTTTGAAATATGATCAGGGACGACTGAAGGTAGGTGCACAGTACTTTCTGTTGCTGTGAGGCTGTACCGCATCCTGTCAAATTAAGAAGTGTTAACTGGCTCCAGGAGAAAAAGGAAAGTTTCCCTCAATTCACAGAGCAACTTGGGAGTGGGTTATGCTAAAGCTGGAAGGGGAAGGAGAAATAGAGGAATTAGGAAGAAGATAAGAATAAAGGAAGAAGGAGTAGGTTTGTTAATTGTATTATTGTTAGTATAATTGTTGAGTTTTATTGGCATTCTAAGACTTTTCTGAATGCCAGAATTAAAGCGGTTGCCATGCTAAATAGAGAACTGCAGGTATTCTCCATTTGGACATATTTGTTAGGTTTATATATGAATAACTTGCTAATAATACTAAATATAAAAATCAATATTATATCAAAATTCAAATGACATTTCCAATTACATGTTGCATGGTATTTCATTTCTACAAAGAAATCATATCTCCTCAAGAAGAATCTTTTTACTTAATGGCTACATAGCCACACATTTCTAGTTTCCCACAAAAACAGCCCTTCAAACCCTAGGGATCTGTGACTGGGTCTGCACAGTACCCACAATCTGGCTGGTTAATTATTCATTCGATTTTACAGTTTTCATTCTAATGGTTAATACACTAAGTATGGTCTCATTTGAGGAAAAATATACCTGAGAGATTAAAATCTATGAAATATTCACCAAATACAAATTAGTATGGACCCACCACACGGATCTGACTCTCAATCTGTCATGTATCTAATGTAAATAGAGAAATTCCTACCGGAAATATAGATATAATAGAAAATTTAGTTTGGTGAGTAAATATTGATGAGCCAATAAAATGAAATAGCAAAACTTGTGATGTGGATTATCTGACAGATGTGATTTTCAAAAAATACTTTTGAGATCCTGGTGAAGTTCTACAATCCCATGTTGCTAACTGCCTGGAATGGAAAGAGCCAAAAAAGAAAAAAACACACAAAACAAACACACACACTTTTTAGGGTATTCATCCAGCTACTTGGAAATGCAACTGTGGTAAAGATGTCTAAAAATGTCATTTGAAATATAATCCTTTTTCTTGCCCATTTAAATAAATCCAAAGCTCTAATTAGGGTCTGTGATGTTGCATATATTATTTCGGTTCTTTTATTATTGAGAACAATGGGTACAAACAATAAAGACCGTATAGTTCAGGGTAAGTTTCTTCTCAGGTAAGCCTATATATCAATATGGCCTAAGGGTATATTCATTTGCTAGATTTAAGAAAGACTCTGGCTTCTTAGATTTAGCTAACCAGCATGAAATCCCCAGCATACACCCAGCAAATGAAGACAGATGTGAGCAAAGGAAAAGCCCTTTCATGGTTCTCATAAAAGCGCTCAAGTTGCAGGCTGATGGTATTTTCTCCTTAAAAGGTATCAGAAGCTACAATTACAAAAGTTTGCATAGTGGGAAGTTGCATAATTCTCCCCACCAGCGCCTGTAGAAAACCCTCAGCGTTTTCTCTCTTTTGATACTCTCTCGTTTGCCAATGCATTCAGTTTCAATTGGGTCCCCCCTCCCCCGCCCCTTTTACTATTTGTGATCAGCAATTGAACATGTTAGAAAAAAGTATTTTAAAAATCGGGGCCATAACATCTTCTTTTTAAAAGTTTTGTCACTAAGACGGAACATGTGAACGAACCGTCATGAATCATCGGAGCTTTCCACTGTGTCCTGAGGCTGCAGCGAGCAGGACACGAATTTAATCATGTAACTGCTTTTAATTTCAGATAATTGCATCCTTGTTTCACAGTAGTTTTCTCCTGAAGCCTCTCTCCGGCTCTTAGCAGATGTGATATTTGCAACTTGCTTAAGTGCCGTCCTTCTCCAGGGCTCTGTCCTGAAAAGCCCACTAATGAGAAAACAGAATGTAAACAGAGTGAGGGGCCCTGACCCCTGACCGGGGGCCCTACTTTTCTGACCGTTTGCACAGATCAATTGTCTATGGATTACAAAACTAGATGATGTTGGGTCAACTCCCCAGTTAGCATTTTCTCTTTCTCAGCCTTCTGGAAACTTTCCAAATGCATTAACATGAAAGTAGCATCATGCATGATCCATGAGACTGGGAAGGAGAGACAAGGAAACTCCTTTAAGGGAAGCAGCAAAAAGTGCACGCCAAAGCCGTAAATGGGCTCAGCTCACAACCCGTGTACAAAGTGCATGAGCCCACATACTTACTGATCATCATAGGACACATCGCTCACCTGCCCGCCCACCCCCCCCATCCCCCCCCCCCCCCCCCCCCCCCCCCCCGCTTTTAGACTTCCGCTACGCGAGCTCTTTAAGAGTCTGGGAGAAGTCTGCAAAGGCAGTCAGGCCCCCTGAGGTCTGGTGGGGGCAGGGCTGCCCGGAATGGATGGCAGCACCATCTGAAATATGCAGACAACTGAAATATACAGAAAGGGGACTGCATGTTCTAGCCCCATCCTTTTCTCAGAAACAGACGAGAGGAGGGAAGAATAAACAGTTAAGGCAGTGGGTCTGCAGAGCCTGGACCAGAGCCATTTCTAAATGTGAGCACAGAACACATCACCCACAGCCGGCCTTGACCTCCAGGAATTAAGTGTATTCTCTGAAAGAAGTATCGCTTGTTCCTAATGTGCAGCTTTGAAAAGGAGGCAAGAGAAGGACGTGGTAGGTTATGTAATCTCTGTAGAAGAATGTGATTTCATTTACTTCTCTCTTCAATTCATTTTTTTGAGGGGGTGGGGGTGGGGGTGGGAATGTGCGAAGCATAGGTCCTTGCTTTAAAAGCAGTCCTCAGCTCATCCTTTTCTGATACACATGATTCTTTCCACCCATGATTTATAACATGTAACTGGATGTAGACAAGAGGGTGGAGGGCTAGCAAAAGGGCAAATTTCCAGGGTCAGAAAAGCGAAGAAGCCTCCAGAGCTAGTCTTCAAGTTCTCCCTTGCTCTCTCTGAATCTCCCTTTGTCACAGGGTAGATGGTTAAGCGGAGGCAGTCGGGCTTACTAACAGTGTAAGAGCCAAGTGGGCAGTAGAGAATTCATCATAGCAGCAAGGGAGTGTGATGGCGTGACTATAACTCAAAACGGGGACCCACGTACTTGCCACCATCATTCACTCAGTTCCATGGAAAAGCTGCTTGTGCCAATAGAGAAACTGAGGAAAAGCTCTCTGTCACCCCAATCTGCAGTACTTTGGAGTTGTCATGATGAAGCGTTAGTGGGTCATTGACTCCTTTTTGAACTGGATAAACACCATGAACGCTTTTCCCTGCTTGACCCAAACATACAGACACACAGACGGGCACAACTTTGCATGCATTTGCCAGGAAGGCCCAACCCCCCCGAGTCCCTGCGTATGCCCTGGGTGAGGAACACTGCGCCCGAGAAGCCTCCAGAAAGCCTCTTCTGGGATGTTGATAATGGTTGGTCTGTTTGAGAGCAGCTGATGTGATCGCTTGTAGCAATTTCCGTTTGTGGAGTGGCTTTTTTATGATAAGCACTCGATAAATATTTGTTGAGTGATTGAGAAAACAAATATGTGAACGTGCAATAGCTAGATCTGACAATTGCATGTCTCCGTTCTACCAAAGGCTGGTTTACAATAAATTGTTACACCTTTTGGACCGTGATGGTGGCTCTTCCAGGAGGCTGCCCACTCCAGGAGGACCAAGGCTTGCTCGGCACAGGGCCTGACCTGGACAGTGTAGTGTGAAATGAAGGGATGAATGGATAGAGCACAGGGGGCAGTCAATCTGATAAGAACACAGTTTTCACTCAGATTTATCATTGGCAATACCTCCCACGGTGATAAGCAGAATAATGCCCTCTGTCCCAAAGTTGTCCATACTGTACCCCTGGAAGTTATGAAGACATTACCTTGCAAGGAAAACGGGACTTGGCAGATGTGGTGAAGGTTACAGAGTTTGAGATTACCCTGGATTATCCATGTGAGTCCAATGTAACCACATGAGACTTTAAAAACCAGGGAACCATACCCTACCTGGTTTGGCTCAGTGGATAGAGTGTTAGCCTGAGGACTGAAGGGTCCGGGTTTGATCCCAGTCAAAGGCACATGCCCGGGTTTTGTGCTTGATCCCCAGTAGGGGGGCTTGCAGAATGTAGCCGATCAACAATTCTCTCTCATCATTGACATTTCTCTCTCTCCCTCTCCCTTCATCTCTAAAATCAATAAAAATATATTTTAAAAAATTAAAATAAATAAAAAGCAGGGGACCTCTACCAGCTGTGGTTAGATGAAGATCTGATGAGAGAGGAAGGTCAGAGATGCAATGCTGCTGGCTTTGAAGATGGAGGAAGGGAGCCATGAACCAAGGGTGGTCTATTCCGCAGAAAGAAACAAGGAACTGGATTTTCCCCCTAGAGTCTCCAGAGGGAACACACACCTGCTGACACCTTAGCCCAGTGAGGGCCAGGTCAGACTTCTGACCTACAAAAATGCAAGATAACAACACATCAGTGTTGCTTTAACTAAGTTTTGGCAATTTGTTACAGCAGCAATAGGAAACCAGTAGATCCCCTAATGGCGATAGGTAATGTTTCTTGAGGATTGGCACTGTTCTAAATACTGTACAGCAAGCATGTAAAACCCGCAGCCCGCGGGTCGCATGCCTCATTTATTGGGCCCCAGTTAGCCTTTGAGTTTGACATGCTTGCTTTACAGGAATAAAGTCAATCCCCACATATCCTTTCAGGTAGGTAGGTACTTATATTAAGAACACTCAGAAGAAGAGCAGATGGAAATGACTTGCCCAAGGTCATTCAAACCCAGGAAGTCTGACTGGGAATCACACACTTGGCCAGGGACTACTGCAGGGAAGATGGTGACGGCTCAGGCTGGAGAGCTAATTGACCTGGAAAAAGTAGCTTAGTTGGAGTTTTGCAAAGTTGCCTCTGGAGGGTATGTGTGTGAGGGTGTGTAAATGGGTATGTGTGTCTGTGTTTCTGTGAACTGTGTGTTTATCTGAGTAGCTGTCTAGGCATCTTTGGGTAGGTCTGTATCGGTTTAATGCTAAGTGCGCGCGCTGCGCGCGCACACACACACACACACACACACACACACACACACACACACACACACAAACACACACACATCAATGACAATTTATAAAGCTTCAGGAAATGGCTTATGGATTCCCAGGTCACTATTTCTTAAAATAGAATTGTTTATCTCTCCATCTGCCTCTTTTAGTCAGTGGAAAGGCACATCTGGGTAGCAACTGGCCTCCAAGAATAAAAAATAATCAAGAAAAAAGAATATCGCCCGGCTTTTCAGGATTTAAAACCATCCCACCCCCTGCTCTTCACATTTTTAATAGAATTGCTAGGTGGCCTTCCAAACCCTTGTTTGTAGTTGCAGTAGGCAGAGGCCATAGAAGTCACACTATGTATCTTGCAACTCTGGACAATGTCAGACTGGAATGCATTGCCAGTACTTCCTTCCTGGAAAAAGACCTTTGCCTCCAACCTCTGGAGTCCTTTCTTGAGTTGCTGTGCAATTTCAGGTTTTCAGTTCTGGCAAGAAGGAAAGTACAGCTACTTTCAGCCCCTAACCAGTAAATCCATAGGTAACACACAAGGGCACATTGGTGAATTTGTTTTTCTTAATATCTGGTCCCGTTCTAAAGACAGAGTTAGAGGAAAGAAAGGACATCTTCTGATTAGCTTGGGTGAAGGAATTTTAAAATGTTGTCACATGAAAGCATTGAATAAATGTCAACAGGAGAAAGCATTTGCAATCAGATTTAATTTCTAACTTGTGTAAATTCCAAAATCTATTTCTTACAGTTTCATGGAGATACTCTGGAACAAATGAAAATATATTTTGTATTTATTTATACAGAAGAATGTCGAAAGATTCTGTAATCTTTGATATATACTCTTACATTAGAGAGATAGAGATAGATAGATAGATAGATAGATAGATAGATAGATAGATAGATATGGGTGGAATACAGTGTGGATGATTTTATTAAAAACACAATGTTCTTTAGGATATAGTCTGCGTATGATTTATTTGAGTGAATAAGAGACATATGTCTTTGCTCAGAAATCTTCAACTAGAAACACCATGTGTTTCAAAGAGTGAGAAATTAGTTTAATAAGCAGTTCCTTGAAAAGTTAAATACTAATTTCTGGATATAATCCATCATCTCATATGAATTTCTGTTTGTCCTAACTGTATGTGGTTTTCTTTTTAAAGTTTCCCAAGGAAAGTAAAACTGACAATCTCAGGGACTGATAATCTGAGTCAAACGAGGGCTCAATCCAATAGCTTTTCTACACTCTCACAAACAACTGGAGCCAGCGTAGGCCTCTCTCCTACGTAAATATGGCCTGCTGGACAAGGTTTACAGCATCACCAAGAATGAATCACTGTTTATTTATGTTCTCTTTCTAGCTATCTCTAGAGAAAGAATTCTTTTGGCAGCCTTTCCACTACTTTCTCATAACCCCTCTCCACAGTCCTCCTCTAACCATGTACTAATATGTGTGTGCGCACGTACACACACACACATACAAGCACACGTATACACACACACATAGGAGGACATTATCCTAAATGCATTAAGTTGGAAAAAAACAAATACTGGATAATATTACTTATATATAAAATTTTAAAAAAGCCAAACTCATAATAACAGAGAAGAGAAGAGTGGTTATCATGGGTAGGATTGGGGGTGCAAGAACAGGATAGATTATGTTTAAGGGTACAAACTTGTAACTAGCAGATAAATAAGTCCTGGAGATTTAATGCACAGTGTAGTGAATATAGACACAATATTGTATTATCAACATCAAACATGGAACTGACTAGATCTTTACCATTCCCATCATTAAAGAAGAAATGCTAATTATGTGACCTGATAGAAGTGTTGGCTAAGGCTACAATGGCAATTATATTGCAGTGTATGAATATATCAAGTCAATATGTCATACACCTTAAATTTACACTATTATCTATATATATAAAAGCCTAAGCAACCGAACAACTGGTCCACTGGTTGCTGAGAAGCGCACTGACCTCCAGGGGGCAGATGCTCAATGCATGAGTTGCCCCCTAGTGGTCAGTGCACTCCCACAGCCAACCTCCGACAGCTGGCCAACCTCCCGAGGTCCCTCCCCCTGGCCACCAGCCAACCTCCTGCGGTCCCTTCCCCTGGTTGGCTGCCCCCGCCCCCATCAGCCCCAATCAGGACGAGGGACCCCACCTGTGCACGAATTTGTGCACTGGGCCTCTAGCATATTAAATAAATTTCAAAAAATAAAAACAGCTGCTTTTTTTTTATATCCATACCCAGCCTTGTCTTCTTAGAACACTGTGGCAACTGCCTGGTCATTATACACTCTCCATTGTTTTTATGGATATTCCTTATAAAGAGGTGACTTTCAGTCTGTCATTCCTTTTAGCCACTTTGTAAAGGCTTACTTTTTTTTTTTATGACAGTTTTAAAAATCATGCTTTTTCTGACCAGAAGATTTTTACTCCTCCAAAATCCCAATGTTCACTGTGGTGGTTGAGAAGTTAGATAGAAGTCTTGGAAGAGGGTTCTGCCCTTCTCAATGATGAGACACTAATTGAGAAACATACGAAGGGCAGATCGTTAAGGAGAAAGCCATTCTCCTGAGTGAAACTTCGGGAAAGTCTCACATGGAACTGTGAGGGATAAAGGGAATCCCCATGAAGCTTTGCACAGCCTTATGAGGTGAATCTACACAGGAAAAAAAAAATCACAGGTAGATACATATATTATTCTTATCTCTTGAACCCCAATTCCTTTTCCTGACCCTTACTTAAGCAATCTTAGAGAGAGGACCCATGGGACAAGTGAATGGTCACTTCACAGTCCTTGTTTATCTTTCCCATCAGGAGAATTTGACACATTTAATCACACCTCGTTCCCTGAAAGTACATCTTCACTTGGCTTCCAGGAAACCACATTATTGATTTTCTCCTACCTAATGGGTCTCCTTTCCCTAATCTCTATGAGTGTGCCTTTCCTCTTTTGTGTCTTCACTCACTCTCTTCATGGTTTCATTTCATCTCCTGGCTTTAAATGCCATCATTATGTTGAAGACCCTCAAATTCATATCTGCAGGTCAGAGCTCTCCTCTTAACTTCAGAACCCTACATCCCATGGCCAATGAGATACCCCACTTGAATGTCTAAAATCATTTTGAAATTACTACCTCCAAAACATCACTTTGCATGTTTAGATCTCATTATGCCCTAAAAAGTCCCATTGTACCGAGTCCTATTCTGATTCCCTAACACATTGTGTGTGTGTGTGTGTGTGTGTGTGTGTGTGATTGTTCCAAAAATGTTTATGCTTTTCCAGTGGTCTGAAGCAGTGGTCAGCAAACCGTGGCTCACGAGCCACATGCAGCTCTTTGGCCCCTTGAGTGTGGCTCTTCCACAAAATACCACGTGTGGGCGCGTACATACAGTGTGATTTAAACTTCGTGGTCCATGCACAGAAGTCGGTTTTCGGCTCTCAAAAGAAATTTCAAATCGTTGTACTGCTGATATTTGGCTCTGTTGACTAATGAGTTTACTGACCACTGGTCTGAAGTATTCCACTTTCATCTGTACTCCCAATTTTGACAGGAACCATGAGCCTACCTAGTGAGAACCCTTTTAGTTATATATAATCACTGACTCTGCTCTGAATTAGGACCTCCAGTAACCATATAGAATGAAATTTCCAAAAATTGCTCCTCCAAAAATGATTCAAGAGAAATAGCCTTCAAGGAAATAAACTTAGCTTATAAGAAAGATTATGGAAATAAAATTATAATTAAAAAGGGCAAAGTTTCATTTTATTTTCATTAGAGCAGCTGCAGTTAGTGCCATGGCGACCCATACTGGAGCCTGAGACAAAAAGAAAAACCAGTGAAACATCTTGATATTTTGTTCACCATGTATTTTTGCATTCGTTTTGACTTCTTAAAGTATTGCATTAAAATATTATCTATCTTGATTGTTGAATTTCTTTGATGTCCCCTTAAATTTTGATCTCAAGGTGAGTGAGGCACAGGTTGGCAATGTGAAAATTTGATGGCAAAAGAGACAATGACAAACATACACTCAAAAACTTGCCTGGAAATACTCCCAGACCCACATAAATAAAGCTATTTCATTTTTTCCATGGCCTTGGTTATCAATGTTTATTATTATATAATTCTGTTCACCTTAACCATAGTGACTAAACTAAAACTGGGCATCAGAGGCAAGCACTTAATAGTGTAACTATAGCCTATGAGATAATCTACGAGAAAATCCTCTGTCCAATTAGGTCTGAATTACATCAGTGAGTCTCACTCTCAAATATCTGAATTAAGAATGCGCAGAGAATCCTGGTGTTAGCAGCAGTAGAATTAGTGGATGAACATATCCAAAAAGATGAGTCATTGTTATAAAGGAGAGACTGTGAGGGACTCGTAAGTACAGCAGCTTGGGAAGAAAAATGGCTCACAGTAGACAGTGAAAGAACCAGTTGATTGAAAGACTTGAAGAAAAAAGGCTCTCAAAAGAAATTTCATTGTACTGTTGATATTTGACTCTGTTGACTAATGAGTTTGCCGACCACTGGTCTGAAGTATTCCACTTTCATCTGTACTCCCAATTTTGACAAGAACCACGAGCCTACTTAGTGAGAACCCTTTTAGTTATATGTAATCACTGACTCTGCTCAGAGTCAGTAAATCAAGATGATCATGGAACACTGAAATGAGGATTCACGGCCTCTGTGTCTGAGGTTAATGGTGTGATCTCTAACTCATTCCGCTTTCTCTGCCTTCATATTGTTATGGGCTGCCTTACCTTTTCTTGAGCTATCCTTTGTGAATCTCTGTTTCTAGCACTCAAAATCCCATGTAAAACTCCGAAGGCAAAGCCAGAGGGAAGATGAAAGATAGGGACAGTGACCAAGAGAGCTATCACCTAGAAGATTTAGGAGAGGACATGATCAAGAGAGCCAATGAGGGGCGAGTCTTGTTTAAAAAGAAAGACACCTTGCCCTAGCTGGTTTGGCTCAGTGGATAGAGTGTCGGCCTGCAGACTGAAGGGTCCCAGGTTTGATTCTGGTCAAGGGCACATGCCCACGTTTCGGGCTCGATCCCCAGTATGGGGCATGCAGGAACAGCCGATCAATGATGGATCTCTCATCATTGATGTTTCTATATCTCTCTCCCTCTCCCTTCTTCTCTGAAATCAGTAAAAACATACTTAAAAATAAAATAAAATAAAGACACCTTCACATGCATAGAAAATAAATCAAGTATAAAGTCAAGGACAGTTTGAGAGTAACAGCGCAGTGTATGGGGGAATTTACATAGGATGAAATCAGAGTCATTTTCTGACACTAGGATTGGAAAGGGAAATGAGGAAGGCCTTGGATAGATTTAACAATATGCTGAAAATACATTACAAATTAATAAAATCATCAGTGTTCTGCCATACATATATATATTGGTGATTTTTAATGGTAAGGCATTAAATTTATCATGTAGACTTCCTGTGTTTTGAGATTATATCTTAACTTCTCCTTTAATACGTCCGTTCATTTTGTTTATGGGACTTTAAGCTTTCTGTCCCCCAGGAAAACCCCAAAATAAGAAGACATTTCCTTTCTTTATTTTCTCTCTCCCCTTTCCTGTAAGCCAACCGAGGTACTCCATTTAAATGAATCCCGAGCCAAGTTCTGTGGTCAATGATGTCCAGGCCAAGCCCTCTCGGACGCACGCGTGCTGGGTCACAGTTGCATCAATGCTGATTTCCACGGCAATTGTGCGTAAGAAATACGAGGGCAGGAGCTGACCCCACAGTTGTCTGTGGCTGTAACTGACGGCCGAAAGTTGGCCCAGACAGAGCACATCTACTTTTAGCAGAGTAATTTGTTGATAATATCCTTTGCCAACTTGACTGCTAACGCCAAGGCAACTCAGGTTAGGAACAATTATGTAAACCATGGACCAAATACAAATGTGAAACAAAATATAAACAAACATAACTGTCCAGACCACAAGCGTTAGCAGTGGATGTTAGGGGACATGTGAGAGAAAAAAAAAAAAAAAAAGAGAGAAAAAAAACATGGAGGAAATTTAAAAAATGAGGATGTGTAGGATATAGAGGACTTCTAAGGAAAATAAGAAAAGCAAAGTAAAGGCTTTGGGGATGATGGTTCAAAGCTGTAGATAAATTCAGACAGCCTGTATATTATCAGCTTTGCTAACAATGCAAATAATACATTAGTAACTGAAATTAGCATTAATAGGCGATCCGTCAATTTGAAGGCCAAGGAAGAACATTTATTTTTCTCATGGTATTACTTCATCCGAAGGAAATGACCTAAGGGGCCCACCCTTTAAAAATAAGAGGTATGAAATTATGTTGCTAGATTATTGCCTGTCAGGAGATACCTGTCCAATAGAATAATTTCTAAGAAAGTAGCAACAAAATGCAAACTAAGATATGAGAGGCTGCCACTCCAAGACTAAAGTCTGATTTCGTTAACATGGTGAGCGCCATACTTATCTGTTAAGGGCGTCATCTCATTCACTTTATGTTTTGTTCACTAATAACAAGTACATCCTAAGTAATTTATTGTTCCATTTTTTGTAGCAAAGACAATGAATAGTCTATTGTATTCTTTAAGATTAATTTTGTTATCTTTAGACTAAAATAAACAAGCACTCTCATCTCAAAAAGAAATCATTTCAGTAAAACAATGGACCAGCCATCCATGTCTCATGTTAAATCAATAAAGATAAAAATATTATGGTGAATATTTTATATTGAATGAAGCCTACTACTGGACGTTTTAAAGTAAGAAATATTAAAATCACTTACATTATGTTAATATTATAATGCAAGCTTTTAAATTATAAAATATTGGACTTAGATATGGGATATACTTAGAATATTTGATTGGGAAATTTATCTTTAAAAACAAATATGTATTTTGTTTTCTACTAATATGTGAAATATAAATTAGGCATAATTTATATGTCCAAAGAAATCATAAGTTTTTTTAATTTTCTTAGTTTTTATTTTTTAGGACTTGTACAACTATTTTGTAAAGGAGAATTTTGTAGAGAATAGAGTAGCTATCATTATATATGAGGTACTATCTTGGATAAAAAATACTAGAATAATCCTGGGTTGGCCCAGAGGACAAAATTTGGACCAAAAAGAGAAAGTCAGTGTTCAGTCCAAAGAAATTCTTACCAATTAGATCTGTTTTATGAACCAGTGAGATCTGGAAATGTTCCAGAAGAGGCCATGTGGTCATTGATTGAAATGTTGAAGAGTCAATTTCTGCAATAATTTGACTTTTAAGTGTTTATTAAACACTAGAATTTTTTGTTTTATAGCTTCAACATCCATTATATTATGAATATTGAGGTACATTTTAGCAACTGACTGGTCAATGAGCTAAGAGAGATAAATTACTATTCAAACTTTTATTATAATTATTTGATTATTATCTGATATCTAGAAAATCAATATTAAATAAATTCTGCTTGTATGGGGAAAACTATGTGGAATTATACTTGAAAATAGAGAATAATCTCCAGCAATTTCAGATAGAAATAATGATAAAAGCATTTTTATATTTCAAGTCAAGCTCACATAATATGTAGGCAAATAAAAACATTAAGGTGTGAAATGGGGAGAGTCTAGCTTTTTAAGAAGTTTAATTTTATGTTCCTCTAAAACAAGAGTTTTCGAAAAGGAACTTAAAAAAATTGAACTCTGTTTACTGTTAAGTTCCCTATGTATTGATAAAGAAATTCTAAATATACCAGTAAGTGTTTATTGTTTTGTGGATAAGGTAGAATTCTATAGCTATATTTTCCTAAGAAAATGTTCATTATAGACATACAAAAATTGACAGTGCCTCAGATGTCTGAGATGCCTGAGTGACTGTAATTACACACATGAATCATCTAAATGGATGCCTTTTTCTCTTTTTATATAGATATTTTCTCCAAAGGAAAGCTCAGTGTTATCATTCTAACATCTCATAAAGCCTGGATACAGACCATGCTGGTAAACTGGAATGGTCTGATTTAAGCTGCTCATTTTGTAAATTAGGAAACAGAAATCTCAAAGGCTGAGGAAATGTTTCCAAACACAGTTTTAAAACATGTCGTCCATTAAGATTGCAAATCAAATGTTCTAGAAGTTGTAGAAAAAAATACCTCTGAATAGACTCAGACAAAATTCCTATGAAAGGAACCTGAATGGATACATTGGGCTAAGGGCAGCATGCTCCCAAGAGCAACCATTATTCCCCAAGGGGGCTTTTCAAACACGCGTTCCACTAATGGCTGTTGTCTGATAGCACTGTTTTTGGAAAGTACATAGTTGTCTCAAATGGCTATGACTGATGAGGGGAACCAAGCATGTCACATAGCTGGGGTCTCTATGCTCCACACTGGACTGTTCTAATATAAAGTTACGTCTAGAAAGTTGAGTTTTTTAATATTGGCTTTCTAGTTATTGATTTTTTTTTTACCCGAATGTTTGCAGATAAACTGCTTGTCACAATTCTTCTTTCAAGCAAAAATTCCAAATTCTAAGTTCTGAAGGTGGAATATGGCAGAAGTGAGGGACTGGCAAAGAAAGCAGTCATGGAAAGTATATGGTTGAAAACAGTCATTATAAGTGCAGAGGAAAACACAGGAAAAGAAACAGGCTAAGCACTCTTTCTTCTGATTTGTATCCCTCCCAGCTCCAGTGTGGAAAAGCACGTTTAATACCTTTTGGCAGCAGGTCCAAGGAGAGAAGAACTTTGGAAAAAGATAGAATTGGCAGGACACAAACCATCCCAGGAAGAGGAGACAGGAGAAGATTAGATGACAACAATAAAAGTGTAGTAAAGAAGATGGATGTGGTGCAGGGAGCCCTCACTTTAATTCTGGTTTCTTGCTGTGACGTAGAGAAGTTTGGGCAAGATTAAGAAAAGGTTTTGGGTTCAGTAATTCATTTCCTGAGGGGCTACTCCTTCTGCACTATTTCAGTTCATATTACATGAATTGTCATTGCAGTGACACTAATTTTGGTTTGGCGAGAATGTCTCATTCTTCCTAGTTCCCCCCCCCCACCGCCCTTCTTAACAGTAGGACCTTAACAGTAGAATTGTGAGTGCCTGTATGGTCTGATGCAGGCTCTCCTGGGCCTCTATTAGTGAAAGGTGATTCCAAAAATGTGTGCTCAACCCCATCAGTTTTAGTAGACTAGTAGAGTGAATAGGAGGAAAAGATTTGGAGAAATAATGCTGATATTCAAGTGGCTACATTACATAGACTCCGTGTTAACGTGGATAGGTTACCCAACCTCTATTCTCAGTGTCTTAGTCTGTAAAAGGGAGAGAATAAAAGTACTCAAAGGAATCCACATGGTCTTGGAGTTGTTTTCTGGAAATATACAAACATATTCTCGACCAAAAGTTAATACAGGAATCTTTTCTATATAATTGATTGGGGATCCTTTTTATTTTTGCCCAAACGATTTTCCTTTGTCTTATTTGGACACCATGTGTGTTTTTCATGGGTGTCTTGCTGTTAGTATTACAAATGAAAATTAATTTTGTAAAGTAAGAATTTTCTAGATGTAATTTACTTATAGGATATTTTTCCTTACATGATATTACCCTACTACCCCCCTTTTTTTGATTAATGGAGGCTTTTGTAATTTTTATAATGCAGTCTTGATAACTCTAAATTTTAATTTTTTGTACAAAAATATGACTGCTTTAGGTTCATTGCATGTTCAGGAATTTTACCATGAGATGAACTACCAATAGAAATTTTAGTTACTACTTTAGGAACAGCTTTTTGTCCAGTACAATCAAATTTCCTTGAATATTCACTTATTTCAATTAGCCTATTTAAATTAATCTGAAAACTTGATTACTATTTTACTGTCAAATTTAATATTCTACCAACAATCTTAGTTTACCCTGTAAATATTAGTGGAAAGGATTATTTGCATTCTTGAGTAGGTCCTGAGCATTCCTGGTGCTAGGCTGGATTTAGATATAGGGCAGCTGCTGTCGGCCAAGTCTCTGTCTGTTACCTGGGTCCCAATCTGAGCTGGGCATGGGAAGCTAAGCCGCCATGGGGGCAGGAGACCTCACTCAGAAGGGGTGAGGGTTCAGGCCCTGCAAAGTTGGGGGTGGTGGGGTTTGAGGGTCTGTGCCCCACCTCTGTTGACCCCCAAGTTCTCTCCTGATGGCCCCTCTGCGACTGTGCCTGTCTTAGGTTGAGGAATTGACAGGTCTGCTCCAACCACGAAGACAAGAGGAGAAACAGTCCAGAGATGGAAGACGCTGACGACGCCTTGCCACGCTAGCAGTCAGCAGCTGTGCGTCACTGCAGGTTGCCTAGGACCAAACCAGAGAGGGTTGGACCTGCATTGCCACCATGTGCCCACCATCCAGATATCATTGCTGACATATACACATAAGGAACTGTTGGACATTGAAATTGGGACTCAAACATTTTTTGTTATTATATGTTTATTTCTAGTCTGCAGAGGCAAGCTTTTTTTAAAGGAAAGAAATGGGGGAAAAATAGATACAGAGACAAAGAAGCATTGAACAGACTGTCAAACTACAGCGGGAAGGCAGGGGAGGTTGGGGGGTGGTGGTGCTGAAAGAGACCAACCGAAGGACTTGTATGCATGCATATAAGCACAACCAATGGGTACAAGACACTGGGGGGGGGGGGCGGGGGAGGGCAGGTAAAGGCATGTACTGGGGAATAGGGGAGGCCAGGGGGAGGTCAATGGGGAAAAAAAAGGAGAAATATGTACTACTATTTGTAATACTTCAAACAATAAAAAAAAAAAGTACTCAAAGGATCTGTTAAATTAATACATGTTCTGTGCTCTATACAGTGCTTGGATTATAACATGTTTCAAATATGTGCTAGTTAATAATCTTATTTTCTCTAGGTAGAATCAAAGTCTGGCTTTCTCTCTCTGGATCTATGGCACCCTCCTGGCTTCCATGAGCCCTGATAATGTTCCAGAGGATCTTCCTTAATGACGGCTCTGAGTCTTGGATGTGCTGTAGGGTAGGAAATTGATGCACTCCAAAATCCAAGTTGCTTATTGAGGGTTTCTGCTTTTGATTCTTTCAAGAATCTGGACTAAGGAGGAAAATTTGTCAAACAACAAACAAAAAGCAATTTCTAGATGCTCTTTACCTCACTCTCATCTCCAAAGGGACATTTTAACTTTCCATAATGTCTTTGTAAGACCAGTATTCGATGGGTAGGGGTTCAAGTTACGGCCAACTCACTCTTAATTATTCAGGATAAATCAAGATATATTTTCTCCTACCTGGGTCTCCCACTACCCAACTCCTAAGATAAAACAATATAATTCCTCCCCCACAATAGTTAAAAAAAAAAAAAAGAGGAAGAAACCACAATAGCATGTCTCTATACTGTTTTAGATAAAATTTCATGGAATAAAGTTAATTTCATCTCCAAGTAAGGGTGTATGTTCTTAATATTTATTAGAATCATTTTGAGAAAGTCTCCATGATTCATTTTGGAATCTTTTCTTAGGCATTTTTTCTGACAGGGCCAGTCTTCTTACAGACAGCCTTGAAAAGGAAGTTTTCTGAGCAGTGTTTTCTATAAATTCTCTTCAAAATTTTCCTACCAAGAAAATTCCCTAAGACAATGTTCCTGTGAATAAAATCATATTCTGCCTGCCAAGAGTCATCATTTTGGAAAAAAATAATAAAGCCTTAGCAACAATCTTCTTCTACGTCTTAGAATCTGAGGGAACATTCCAGAACACAGTCAGTATAGCATATTTACGTGGCTTAATTCTAATTATGGTGCATGATGTGTTAGTATTTGATATATGTCTAAGTATACTGACTATTTTAAAGCAGGCTTGATCTCTTGAGTCAGACAGGACTAAATTCCAGTGCTGAACCTACTACTCATTAACAGTATGTTCTTGACTAAACCACTAAGCTCTGTTTTTGCTTTTTCATCGGCAAATCAATACTAGGCAAGGTTGTTTGACTTATGATTGATATATATGATAAAACATATATTATTCTATGTAGTGCCTTTCCTCTAATATTTACTCAAATGTAAACTAGCGGTGTATTTGTTTTTAAAATAATTTACTTCAAATAGCAGCATAAAATGCTTCCTTTTAGTCAATGTTAGCAAAGCATATAATGTAAAAACTGTCTTAACTGAAAACAGACCATTTTGATTAAATACAAATATCCCAATGTGTGTCTTTACTTTGACTATTAAATTATACATTTATGGGGTTTATGGACAGAATGAAAACCTATCAAAAATTCACCCTGACATCTAAACCTTTAAAAACATTATACACACATCTTTCTTTAAAGAAATGGTGCTCTATTCAAAATCATTTTATCAGGCAATGAATTGTTGAGTTAGCCTTAAAAGTCAAGCCAAATGAGTGCAGGAAGAAGGCAATCAGAGAGAACAGTTCATTAGCTCATGAGAAAGAGCAGTTAAGTGTTGTCATGTCTGGGCCGAGACAAAGTTGGTCAGATTGTCCTGCCAAGGAAATGTCGTGGGGGAGGAATTATATTGTCCGGGAAAGAGTCCTAGGAGGAATGTTCCTTTAAAGTCCATGCTAAATCTGCTATTTTGGGTATTAAGACTGTACACCACTAAAAAGAAGCAGTTACAGCTGGGACATTTTACCAACAAAAGCCATCAAGATCTCCCACTAGTGACATACTCTGGCTTGATCATAGCGAGCCTGAAAATGTCAAGGGGAATGAGGGTTAGGCATCAATTATTTCTAATTTCCATGTAATCAGTCTCCCCCAAACTCACAATTTGGGATCTGAATTGGACTGTCCTGGAATTTTCCCTGAAGTATTCTTCACCAGCTGCCCAAGAAGCTCTGGATGAGCTCTTGGAAAGTTACAGAATTGGACTCCCAGTGATGGAGTTGGTCCTGGTTTTGGCTGCTCTTTAGCAAACTAAGTCCAGTTGAGTTTTCAGAGCTCTTGGGTGTGACAGTGACTGCAGCTCACCAGTAGGATATTGACACTTTGAGTATCTGGAGCTGGAGTTGAGGGAAATCCCTTCTGGATTGCCTAAGGAGTAATCTCCCAAGTCCCTGAGAAGTAGCAGCTGATTTATTGCAAACCCCCACATTAAGGGTAAAGAAGTTAAAGAACCAAAACATTGATCATCCCAACGCATTCAGCTTTTGTGAGTGGCACCATAGCGAACTGAGGTTGAGAATTAGCTTTTGGAAAATTACAAGAATCTTATCCAGAGGTGATTGGAGAGAAACCGGGATGGAAGCTCACTGTGGAATGGTACTGCACTGTGCACTGGCACAACTCTCTAAGATCAAGAATTCTCTCCACTTTCTAGGTTTCTCACAACTTCCTAAGACCACCAGTAAAAGTTTTGGAAGTGTCATACTGATTGCATCTTGGCCCCAATGAATGACTATCTATGCCCTTTGTGATGAAACTTGCAGCTGCTCCATAAAATGATGGCATCTATATCCTCTCCTCTTGAATCTTCGGACACCGCTTGCTTAGGAGACTAGGTCAGAAGCAAGCAGATGCCAATTCCTAGCCTAGTTTTCAAGAGGCCTTTTGAATTTTTATTTGCCTTCTTGGAACTTTAACCTTAGCCAGAGAACAAGCCTGGGATAGTATCCAGAAAAAAAAAATTAACACAGCAGTCCTGAGACTGCTCTCCTTGAAAATACCTGCTTGCAAGCTGGGACCTTAACTGTCACGTGGAAACTTGGATTTGGGAAATGTTCCCACCACCCTCACTAATAAGAGTGGCTCACTGTGCATCAGATCTTTGTGCAAAAAATGTGGTTTGTGCTAAACACCTGCTCTTATTGTAAAAGTCTGGAATTTGGTACGGGCCACACAAAGGGTGCTCACGTGGCCAGCTCCTAATACAAAACCCTAGGCAACGAGTCACTGTGGAATTCCCTGATAGACATTATTTCAGATATATTGTCACAGTTCATTACTGGAGAAATTACGCACAGTCTATATGACTCTACTAAGAGCAGACTCTTGGAGATTCACACCTGGTTTTCCCAGGACTTTGCCCCACACATGTTTATTTTTGCTTTGTATTCTATTGCTACAATAAATCACAGCCATGAGTGTGTCCATATGCTGAGTCCTGAGATTTCTCTTAGTGAATTATTGAAACTGGGGAGAAGTCTTGGGGACACCTAACACAGATAACCTACTGAGGAATGAAAGAACATATGAAGCAGAGAAAATTTTCCCACTTGAGGCCATCTTAAATCAGCTAACAATCAGCTGATGGACAGATATAAGAGTGAGTCCCAGTGAATGCCTAGAGATGGCAATAATTTTGGATTTGTTTACTATTTAAGTAAGAGTCTAGTGGTGGCCAGCCAAGCCCAGGCAAGATCACAAGACTTCACTGGCCAATCTGTAAACTTGTGAGAAAAAAAACAAATGATTTTTGTCTTGAGACACTAAGTTTTAGGATAATTTGTTAGTCAGCAACAAGTAACTGGTAACAAAGCCTATGGATTAAGAAAATATAACAAAGTCTTCAGAACAGAGATTAAAACTTGATTGGAAAGAAAAATAGTTAAAGAATTCTCAGTTTGATGAAAATCCAAATCCTTTGCATGTTAGCAGATTAACTAAATTAGACATTTAAATTCAAAGAAATAGAATTGGACTTCAATATCACAAAAAATGTGCAGTGTAACTGGCATGTGTGACTTTGCTTTTAATCAGGGCAGCAGATTGAATAAGATCTTCCTTTGGCCAAATGTTTCATTTCAAATGCCTCCAGCTTTAAAACTATGAAACATGGTTTATGGATAGTTATCTCTAAAGCCTGGGCAGTGTTTCTTCCGTGACTTTAACAGGCACCAATATTTTTTAAATGATCTTTGGCTCTGTTTTGTTGAAGCATTATCAGATTAAAGAAGTCCAAACTACGGGTCCTTCATTTTGTACTAGTGAATTTGAATAGTGGAAATCAACTGAAGCTGGTCCTTTAGTAATTTCCTACATTACTTTGAGGATGGAATGTTTGCATTCTTATGGATTATTCTGCCAAAATTTAGACTAAGTAAAAAGAATAGTAATATTCTTTCATGTGTTATTTTGAAGTGAACCAAAAATGTGTATTATATAAATATATCATTTTCAAATTCCTTTATAAATGGAAAGCAAGTGGCTAATCACTACCTATAAAGAGCACTCATAAAACAAAATACACTGTGGAACTTCAGAACAAAGCCTGATTAATAACATTGCTATAAATCAAAATGAGGAAAACAATCTTAATTTTATATAGAAAATACATTTGCTATATACTGTTAAAATCTGGGAGAAGCTATTAAATTTTGGTGTCTCATCAATTTTATAAGAACGCTTGACACTAAATTACTTGAGAAAAATAAGTAGTAAACTTCTTAGATCCACCCAAATGCTCCTTCTTATAATTGAATTATTTCATGTAGATTAATTATACTTAATTTCATTAATCTCAACAGTTCATGTTGACCCAGTACATTAAACATGTTTTGTTTAAGAGATGAGTCAGCAAACATGGAAAAATACACTAGTGAGTTAGAGAAACATTTCAAATTAATGGAGCAGAAATAAATTATGAAGGCCTTTAAATATATACAATTTTCTATATTTTAGTAGATGATGCTTTCCCTGGATTTACATCACACAAACTGGATAACATTTTAACTAAGTATTTTTTGTTTGATTGTTTTGTTTATTTTATTTATTGCTTCCGATTGCATTCTTATTATTTACTAGGTACCCTTTCCCCTGGTAATTACACAGGATGCTTAGTTTGGCATCAAATGCATGGCTGGTTAACTCAGCTTGCTAGTAATGGTGCTAATATAAGTGCCAATGACTAGAATTTCTTTCTTAAGAATTAAGGCAACAAGAAGAATCTCTTCAAAAAGGCAGCTAAGGAAACAACATAGCAAAACTGGTAGATATTTGTATAGTCTGTCCTCTTTTTTCAATGCAGATCAGTCAGGTGCCATAACATTGATGAGAACCAGTGGTATTAGGTGGACAGGTAGCTCTTCATTAGATAACCTTCAAGCTATTGTTACACCAAGACCACTGTTTGATCAACTCATGCAGTTCAGACATCCATCTATGCAAGAAATGAATGGAAATGGCCAGATGAGGATGGTTAGAATATAATAAATGTTTAAATTGGTACACAATTTTGCTTGTTATTTGAATCAATACTTTCTTCTTAATCTCAGAATGTCACTCTTCCTCATCACAGAACAATAATGTATATAAGAATTATGAAGAAAACAATATAATTTTGTCATTTTGGAGGATCTTAAAAAAAAAGAGATTGAAAGTAGTCACTGAGAACAAAGAATAAACCAAATAAGGAAGTTATATAAATTTAGGAAAAGAGTACATACATGACTTGTATAAACCATGAAAAATGATTATTGGAGAGTATTTAAGGTGTAATAACATGATTATACATCAATTTTGAGTTTATTCTCCAAGAGACGAACAACCATTATGACTATTGTATGAACTTGTTACAACAAAATGTTGTGTCACAAGTTTTTTGCACATCAGCCCATGATAAATAGATAATTGTAATGGATTAAAGAGGAATTACAGGGAGAGTAGCAATCTGAGAACCACTCTGTGCTCACTAGCTCCTGATTCCCTACAGAACTGACTCAATTGCAAATGAAAGAGGAATCACTCTTCAACTGATAATCATAAAGTTCTTGTTTTGTTTTGTTAATTTCCTACTTAAGTACTGGAAGAATACCCAGTCTAATAGTTTCATCTAGCCTCAGATAACTATAATGGTTAATTTATGTGTCAACTTGGAGGTTGTTTAATCTCAACTTGGACGAGATTAAATGTTTGAACTGGTGAACTTTGAGAAAGCAGATTGCCTCTGTCATGTGGGTGGGGCTCGTCCTGTTTGGAAGGCCTACACAGGACAAAAGACCAGCCTTCCTGAGCAGGAGGGGCTTTCTCCCACAGACTACCTTCAGACTGCATCTGCACATTGACTCTCTGGGGTCTCTAGCGTGCTGGCTCACACTGCAGATCTGGACTTGCCATCCTCCATAATTTTATATATGTACTAGAGGCCCAGTGCACGAAATTCATGCACAGGGGAGGAGGGATGGAAGGGAGGGTGGATGTTCTGGTGTCCCTCAGCCCAGCCTGCACCCTCTCCAATCTGGGACCCCTCTGGTAGGATCGGGCTTAAACGGGCAGCCGGATATCCCTCTCATAACCCAGGACTGCTGGCTTCCAACTGCTCACCTGCCTGCCTTCCTGATTGCCCCTAACTGCTTCTGCCTGCCAGCCTGATCACCCCTTAACCACTCCCCTGCCAGCCTGTTTGCCCCTAACCGCCCTCCCCTGCAGGCCTGGTCACCCCTAACTGCCCTCCCCTGCAAGCCTGGTCACCCCTAACTGCCCTCCCCTGCAAGCCTGGGTCCCCCCAACTGCCCTTCCCTGCAGGCTCGGTCGCCCCCAACTTCCCTCCTCTGCCAGCCTGGTCACCCCTAACTTCCCTCTCCTGCAGGCTTGATCACCCCAAACTGCCCTCCCTTGCAGGCTTGATCCTTCCCAACTGCCTTCCCCTACTGGCCATCTTGTGGCAGCCATCATTACTCTTCTATTAGATAGGATAGAGGCCTGGTGCATGGGTGGGGGCCAGCTGGTTTGCCCTGAAGGGTGTCCCGGATCAGTGTGGGGGTTCCCTTGGGGCATGGGGTGGCCTGGGTTGAGGGGCCTGTGGTGGTTTGCAGGCAGGCCATGCCCCCCAGCAACCCAAGCAGAGGCCCTGGTATCTGGGATTTATTTATCTTCTATAATTGAAACTTTGTAGCCTTGAGTGGAGGCCTGGGCTGTGCGGAAAGCTTGGCTTCCTCCATTACCAGGGAAACCCAAGCCTCCTGCTCGCTCTGTGGCTGCAGCCATCTTAGTTGGGTTAATTTGCATACTTGCTCCTGATTGGCTGGTGGACATGGCTTGTGGGTGTAGCAGAGTGATGGTTAATTTGCATATCACTCTTTTATTAGATAGGATATACACATCCTCTTGCCTCTATTTTTCTGAAGAATCCTAATGAATATAGACTTTGTCAACTGAGGGATTCTAGAAGAGAACATTAAGGATGGAGAACCCTGATGAATGCAGGATCAAATATAAAATTTGGATTTGTGTACTATTTAAAGTAAAAGTCGTGTGTTGGCCAGCCAAGCCTGGAAAGATCAGAAGACTTCATCAGCCAATCTATAAACTTGTAAGAAATAATATATGATTGTTTTTTTAAGACACTAATTTTTAGAATGATTTGTTACTCAGCAATGACTTACTGATATAAGAAGCCTATGGATTAAGTGAATGATAACAAAGTCTTCAGAACAGAGATTAAAACTTAATTGGAAAGGGAAATAGTTGAAGAGTTCTCAGTTTGATCAAAATCCAATGCCATTGTATGTTAGACAGCAAATTAGCTAAATAAGAGATTTAAATCCAAAGATATAGAATTGGTTTTCAGTATTGCAGAAATATGCTCAGTAACTTCACCTTGCATGTACAAATTTGCTTTCAATTAGGGCATAGTTTTGAATAAGACCTTCCTTTGGTCAAATGTTTAATTTCAAATGCCTCCAGCTTTAAAACCATGAAATCTGGCTCTAAGGATAGTTATCACTAAAGGGTAGGCAGTGTTTCTTAAGTGAAATGACCTCTGGCTCTGTTTTGGTGAGGTATTATCAGATTATAAGAAATCCAAAATATGAGTCCTTCATTTTGTACCAATGTACAACTAACTAAAAATTGGCCTTCAAAATATGAAAGGTCTGTAATGGACTCCATTATGTTGCAGAGTAGGTCCCAGGCTTAAGTTCAAGACATAAATAAGAACAATTAAGCTGGCATTTTTCTGCGCAACAGGAAGTCTAATTATTGAGTCCTTAGTCATAAAGATCCACTGGCTTTTCCTGTTGGGGAACACAAGCCCACTCTATCACTTTGGTTGCTTTTATATATCTTTCCAAAGCTATTGAAATAGGCAGGGCATAAAAGGACAGCCATTTTCCCCAAAACTTAAGTTCTTACGGTAGCTTAGAAAGCACACAGCTGACCCCTATTTTTTTTTCTGACCTTAAATTATCCCAGTTCTTCTGTATTCTTACCCAAAAAGAATAGCCCAAATATCCAAATTTCTACCTGAAATTTTTAAAGATTTCTCTGTTTGTCTCTGTCTCTGTCTCTGTCTCTCTCTTTCATACACACACATGATATATATGTAAGACATAGAGGCCCAATGCATGAAATTCATGCAAGAGTAAGCTTCCCCCGGCTGCTGGCACCGGCTTCCCTTTGGCACCCAGGACCTGGGCTTCCCTCGCAGCCTTGGCTTCATCCAGAAGGTTGTCCAGAAGGACGTCCAATCTAATTAGCATATTACACTTTTATTATTATAGATATGTATATATGTTTATTATTTTCAAATTTATTGACATGAAGTTTTTCACAACAGTGTCTTATCAACCTTTTAGTTTCTGCTGAGTCTATAGTTATGTACACTGCATTGATTTCTTATACTTTTTTTTGCATATTCTCTACTATTTTCTTGAACAAACTTATCATACTAATTTTTGTTAGTATTTTCAAAAAAAAACAACTCTTTTTTATCCTCTGTACTTTATCATTTTTGTGCATTATTTTACTCTTACTGTGTCCTTATTTTTGCTCTTATCTCATATTTCCAGTCTCTTTGGAATTAATCTCTTGTTCTTTGTCTAACCCGATGGTTCTCAACTGGAGATGATATCTCCTACCTAGAGACATGTAGAAATGTGCGGAGGCATTTTCTGTTTTCACAACTCTGAGTGCCACTGGCATTTAGTGGAAGAGGGCCAGGTTGATATTTATCCTGCAATGCTTGGGACATTCCTGCTCAACAAATAATTTTTCTTCCCTAAAGGCCAATAACAAGTCTGTTGGGAAACTCCAGCTAACTTTGTAATTAGATACCTGTTCATTTGTTCACCTACGTATTTAAAGCTACACATGACCCCATCTGAACAGCTTTCACTGTGTTCCACTATTTAGCATATCCATCCTATTTTTTTTTTACCATTCAGTTTTATGTATTTTCTGCTTTATCTTATAATTTATATTTTTAACACAAAATATTTGACTGGCAAACTTTAACCACACAAAATGACTGTTAATCTTTTTTAAAATCAATATTTAACTTAACTGCCTGAGAGAATGTAGAGTGGTTTAAAAAATGGAATCTTTGAAATTTGCTGAAAATTTCACTGTGTTCTGGTGTGAGGTAATCTTTCGTTAATGTGTTTTTGAAAATAAATATGCAATGTCCAGTTGTTGGTTGTAGAGTTCATTTTGTATGTTGATTAACTCAAATCTATACCTTTACAGACTTCTTAGGTAAAAAAGTCTTTCAAAATAATTGTGATTTGTCATATTTTTCTTGCAGTGCTATCAATATTTTTTTTCTACTTGGAAGCTGTATTATTTGTTGCATAACACTTTAAAATTATTATACCTTCATGGAGGAGTGAATCATTATTTTGTAGAGGGTCTGTTTTATTTCTAGACATATTTTTTGACTTAAGTCTATTTTGTCTGGTTATAACATAGCAACACCATCTTTCTTTTAAGTAGTGTAATATTGTCATATGAGGTTTCATTCTTTTAGTTTTGACTTTTCTATTATCCTTATTTTTTATGGTCCTTTCCTACAATTAAAGAGCTGGAGTTTTTAAAAAATCAATCATTGTCTTACTCTAGCAAAATAGGACCTATTACTGTTAGCTAAAGTATTTCTGACAACATAAATACTATTAATTAAATACTCAAGCCTACTTTAAGACAGGAGCTTTATTACAGAATCTCAGAGCAAAATCTCCCTGTTCCACTACCACCACCACCACACTGTGCCAAGAGTAAAGCCATTTCACTATGGGATGAGTTTTTCTCTAGTTTAACCATCTACTAAGGAAGTTGGATCAGAAGGCCCCCCTGTGCGTACCCTGGAATTTATTTTCAGTCTTCTACGTGACTGTTAAAGATGAAGACCTAAGTCACAAATGTAAATAGATACTTTTAAGACAGCTACTGCCTTCAGCACTTCCTTACCTGTTTGACTTCCTGTTTTCTTTCTTTGTTGGTTCTCAGGAAAACTTGTACTTTCTTGTTAGTTCACCTGAATTTTTAAAATCCTCTTTTTTTTGTATTTTATATTTTATCACAATTTTAGCTCATTTACAGTTTTTCAGAATAACTGGTCTATTGTGTTTCTGGAAAAAGAATGTTTGACAGTCTCTTTAACCTACTTTCATTGGCTTTCTCACACCACAATTCCAAAACTTTCCTGGACAAGTTCATCTGTGATCTCCCATCTGACTTCACCAATGTGACATATTTATACCACTGGCCACTATGTCTTCCTTGAACCTTTTGTTAGTTGATATCTAGGATTTTTCTCTTTCTTTTGGCTCTCCACCTATCTCAGTAATCATTCGTTCTTAGTGTCCTTTGCAGGATTCTCTTAATTTTGTCCAAGTACTAAAGCCCCTATTTTTCTGCATCAACATATCAGAAGATTTTATCCAGTTCAAATGACTTTAAGTTCAATTTTTTCTCAGTTGACTCTTTATTTAAATCTCCAGTCTTAGCCTCAACTCTAAGTTCCCAACTAATATATTTATTTGTCTATTTAATATCCACTAGGGTGTCAAATAGGCATTTCAAAATACCCAAATTCCTTATCTTCTGTTTCAAATTTGTTTCTTCTATGATTTTCACATCTCAGTATACTGCATCCTTTTTTTTCCCCAGTTTCGTGGGCCTAATGCATTGAAGTCATTTCTTGTTGTTGTTAATCCTTACCCAAGAACATTTTCTCATTGATTTTTAGAGATAGGGAAGGGAGGAGGAGAGACAGAGAGGGAGAAACATCAATGTGAGAGAGACACACCGATTGGTTGCCTTCCAAATGCACCCATGACCGGGGCCTGGGATTGAGCCTGCAACCAAGGCAGGTGTCCCTGACCTAAATCAAACCCGGACCCTTCAGTCTGCAGGCCAACGCTCCAACCACCGAGTCAAACTGGCTAGGGCTAAGGTAATTTTTGACTCCTCCATTCCTCAAATTTTTTCACTTTCTACACCCAACCCCTCAACAAATCTTTTTTATTCTATCCAGAATCTAACTACTTCTCCTTGTCGCCACTGTTACCAGTCTGGTCTAATCTACCATCATTTCCCACTTGCAATATTAGAATGGTGTCCTACTGGTTCTTTTGCATAGGCCTGGAATCAATTCACTGTACTTGATCTAAAGTAATCTTTAAAAAAGCAAATGTCAGATCAAGTCATTCATCTCCTCAAAATCCTCTACTCCCTCTCCCCCACCCCAATACTGAATAAAGGCCAAGTCCTTACAAAGGAACTACCAAGCCCTGCCTAATCTGTCCCTGATACTTCTCTAATTTCACTTCCCACCGAAGTTTTGCTCACTCACTCTACTCTAGCTACACTGGCACCCTTGTCTTCCTCAAACCTGCTTCACCTCAGTATTTTTACACCTTCTATTCTGCTGTCTTGAATGCTATCACAGAGTTATTTGCAATATCACTTGATCACAAAGGCCTTCTTCAACAATCTTTTCAAAACGGCACCCTTTATCATACTGCCTTATTGGCCTTCTTCCTTTCTTAGCACTTACCATTACTGACATCACACACACACACACACACACACACACACACACACACACACACACGGCTATCTTTCCTTGCTAAAATGTATACTCCTATGTATTCCTAAATTTAGTTCCAGATGGGATACAGAGGATAAGCCTTCTATGATTTTTTTTTAAATTCTCACTCAACTTAAGTGTGTTTTCTAGTAACTTGCTGCTCATTACCCCAGACCTAGAAAAAATTATATTGTTGATCCTCTCCTCAGGGATCCAGCTTCTTAAGTCAAACTATGTTGCCTCTGAACTTATCGAGAGAATTAGGGTTTGAGCAATTGCTAGGCAAAATGAGAAGAGGGGATAGGTAAGTGCGATATTTGAAAGCTTTTGTTAGGTTTATATTTTAAAGCTTTAAAATTCAGAGTCTTTACATATCATTCTGTTCATATTACTGTTCTTGTTAAGTTTTTCTAACTTTAAGTAACTAAGTATGATAAAGTGATTTTTAAGCCAAAATGGAGTTATAGACTCACTAAAGAGAGTGTTTTATGGATAGAAGAAAATATTTTATGAATAAAATATAATGACCACAAAAGATTATAATGTGCAAAGACTATGATACTTGGTAATATTTCTGTCACATGCACATAATCGCTCATATAACTGCACTATTAGATCAAATGAAAAACACATACTCTGTACATGAAATCCACTTGGGAATCTTTTAAAACAAATGTGGGAGATGCCCTCTTGTGTTGGATATTTTCATGGTAAAATAATACAGTTAAGAAAACTTTTACTTCTTAACCTAATTTTTAGACATGCTATTATTCTATGAAGATTGAAAATGTGCTTAACATTTATTAGGTTTCTACAAGACATTATTGCATGTTGGAAATACAATCTCTGTCTTCTAAGAAATCATCTCCATGTGATTAGTATGACTCGTTTACTTTTTTCTCTCTGCTGCGATTTCATGTTAACATTGTAAAAAACAAATATCCCACTGAACAATTTATGTTTAAACTTAAACACTTTCTCTTTCTCAAAATAATAGCTATAAAGCTGTAGACAACAAAACCTGTGCTTGTGAAATAGTTTGTAGATTTGAAAGTGCCTTCATGCCAAGCATTTCTCTTGTTTCTCAAATAACTTTCTGAAGTTGTAAGCTAAGAAGTGTATTTCTTGTCTCTGAGATGTGAAAACTGAAACCCTGAACGTCAGCCACTGTTAGGAACCAGACTATAAGAGTTCATTAGAGAAGCTGGAGCTGAGCCTGGCCCGACCTTCACACGCTAAGGCTGGACTTGACCTCGGAGGCTTGGCTGTGAACGTATTTTCTGAAACACCTTTTGTGACCCATGGCCTGACATGATCTTTGTCTATAGAACAGAATACTAAAAAGAGCAAATAATTTAGAACACTCTAAACATTCTATATAATAGATATGACACATGTATTTCAATATACATATGTGCATGCGTGAGCATAAGTATGTATGTATGTTACCTTATCTCTGTACACTACCTTTTATTCAAATTCAAATTGTCATGTTTTTTACCAAGCCAAGTTCTAACGAGGAAAAAATTTCAAAATGGTTGTTTAAATATGACTAAATACTAGAAACACTTAGCTATTTCAGCCTTATTGAGTTAGAAGACATTGAAAGCTCAAATATCAACTGCTTTAGATATTCAAGTAAGTGCTTAAAAGATTTTACACAGAAGAGGATGGTCATGAAGCCCTCTTGCTATTGCTATTGCTCTGATGCTGAAACCGTCTATCTGACTTGGTCCCAGAAATCCAAGAAAGTTTATAATTCGCCAGAAAAGTATCTGAAGCACAAAAATGCAATGGGTGTCCTTTTCATGGTACGAAATACATATTTTAATCCTGTGTAATGGATGTTCTTTCCATGTTATTAATATGATGTATTTTGTAATTCTGGAAGAATAGATCTGGTTGAGTGGTCGTCCAGTCTCTGAGTGTAAGACCAAACTGGATAGACATGACAGAGCGGGAAGAACAAAGGTGTTGCTGCTGGCCATGTGAGATGACATGTGTCACCTTCTGAAAAGCTGCTTCATGGCCCCTTGGAGGGAAGTATCCATGTTTTTTAGGTGATGACTAATCATAGATATCACCTCATGAGAAACATTTTTGACAGATTCTTTAGGGCAAATAACAGATTAAAAATATTCTCTTAGCCAAGTGTTGCTTTGTGGGTTGTCTGCTGCTCCGATGACTCAGAAACACCTGCACTATGAGGGCTCCTGCTCCTTTTTGGCTGCTGGGAGCTTGTTGCATCAAGGGTGCGGGATCACGGGCAGCATCACACATTCTCTGGAGGGTTCAAGGTACCGCCCTGGTATCTTTCTGGCTGAAATAACTGCTGTGTGCTTGTTGTGTATCCGGTTGGGGCATGTTGTTTTTGTTTTGTGTTGGTGGTTATGATAGTTTTTTTTTAATCTACTCTGAATGAAACCTTTGTCTAGATGAGGTAATGAGACTCATTAAGTCTGTACTTATCAAGGCATGAAATATGACCACATAGATAATCCACCCTTGGTCTGTCCCATGGGGCTAATTCAGGTCACCTCAGTGGGTGGGAGGTAAAAGGTATGCGTAGTGACAGGCTACATTCCAAACAGCCCACCTCCACCCCACTCTGAGGGTGAAAGAGCCTCACTTAGTGGATTTGCTATTATCAGGGCAGATTGTACATTTTATGCTACTTCCTGGCCCTGGATTGAAAAGCATAAACTCATCATTATAGGTTCTTGCTGAAAGGCCACTTTTTCCTATTATTTTTCCATTGCTGGTTCAGACAGTAAATACAGATGATGGATGAAGAGAGATGAACTAGAAATGTATGTGTGTGAAGTTATGAGAGAGAGAGAGAGAGAGAGAGAGAGAGAGAGAGAGAGAGAGAGAGAGAGAGAGAGCCTAGGAAAAGACCCTTGTTAGAAGAGTAATATTCACATTATTTACAAATTTCAGAATAAATTGTATATAACTCTGAATTACCATTTGAAACTATCTGTATAGTAAATGAGTACATAAATAAGCCTGTTTATTTCATTTGTTTTTATTCTTGCTACCTGGATATAGCTTTTCAAAATATTTTATAGATAATATGAATGCCTTTGGAAACCATGTCTAAAAATATACCTAAGCAGAAAGTTTTGGTTTTATAGAACATTGGACGAGTCACAGAATGATGTGTTACATAAGAATGAGCCTTCATCTGTATATGACATTGAAAGTAACAGAATTCTGTTTCTAGGGTGTTAACACATGGTGTGTGTGTAAAATTGGTTTCCCATTAAAGTATTCATAACTGTTCCCTTGAACGTTATCCATCAGGCAGCCTGATAAGAAGGCTAATAAGCACAGTCACAAAATGTTTGTGGGAGGTCAGAGAAGGAGCATCCTTCACAAAACTTTTAAAAGAACTATCCAACTTGAGTAGTAACAATAAAAACCAAAAAGCACAGGTATAATTCTTTGACTCTGCGAACTTTCCAGTTGGCAAACCCTGGGACCCTGAACACAGTATCAGGTGACTGGAGGTGACTTTCCACATTTACCTGCTACCAGTGCCCATGTGGCTCTGTCCTTCACCCCAGCTGCCCCTGAGGCTGTCCTGCTGGGAGAGGCCATCTCTGATCCCTCACCTTTATCAAAACCTGGGCCCTGGAGGCAGGCACAAAATTTGTGGGGTCCACTGTAAAATGAAAATGAGAGGCCCTTTAGTAAAAAGCAATCAGGAATTTCAAGATGAAGAGAGCAGAACATTACGCTAAGCACTGGGTCTTTGTTAGTGTGCTGTTTTGTGCGACTACATGGGTCATGTGCCCATGAAGTTAGCTTCGCCCAGGTGGTTTTACTGTTTTTCCACTGGGTATGTTCTGGTTATCGTGCAACTCCTTTCTTGGCCATTGGTTACAACCTATACTGCATACTTGTTAGTATCCCTTCATTATTACTCTGCCTCTATTCTTCTTTCTTTTTTTTAAAAAAAATATATTTTTACTAGAGGCCCAGTGCATGAAACGCTTGCATGGGTAGGGTCCCTAGCAGCTGCCAGCTGCTGGCCACGGCCTCCCTCCCCACAGCTGCCTGCCATTGCTGGGCTGAAGTGGGGCCAGCTGGGGGGGGGGGGAGGGGTCGAAGGCAGTTGGCCGGCTGGCCTTGCCCCCTGGTTGAACTCCTGATCGAACTCCTGGGTGAACTCCAGTTGAGCAGGAAATTTGCATATTAGGCTTTTATTATATAGGATTGATTTCAGAGAGGAAGGGGAGAGAGAGAGAGAAAAACATCAATGATGAGAGAAAATCATTGACCAGCTGCCTTTTGCATTCCCCCTACTGGGAATCAAGCCCACCACCCAGGCATGTGCCCTTTACCAGAATCAAACCTGAGACCCTTCAGTCCACAGGCAATGCTCCATCCACTGAGCCAAACCAGCTAGGGCTGATTCTTATTATAAGGTTCAATCCAACCTCTGAATTATAGCTTTAGCTCAATGTCATAACAAGTCTGCTTTGCCTCCCGGTATCCTATCCTGTTTCAGGTTCTAATGGGCCAGCCCACAGCACTCTCTCTCCCCCAACTTCTCCAATAGGAACAAGACAAAAATATGCTTCTATTTACATATGTTTCCCGCATGTATCATTCAATTTCCAGCCATATGCAAATCATGAAGGAAGTAGAAGTGCTTAGAGTAGAGTAAAAAATTATGCAGATTGTTTTGGCTGTCTGAATTTGCCTGAATCCTATTTAAGTGAAAAGATTTTAGTCAGTTCAATAATGTCAATTTTAAAAACAATTTAGGGTTATAAAGTAGACACCAGTTCAGATGTTTCTTTTTACTAACTGGAAGTGAAAATGGTATTTACCAAGTATTTAATATGTTCTGGAAGCTTTTACACTCTTATCCTATGATGTGTGGATATTTATTTTCAAATTTTTCTCACAACAATCCTGTGAGGTAGGTTTTCATAATTTTCCATCAGACTGAAGAATATATACAGATCTTATTCCACAGTTGGCAACAAAGCCTAATTTCTGGGGGTAGCCCTTATTGGAACATGTTTTTCACTTAAAGGTAGAAGAGATGTGGCAGACAGATTTTAGGGTGGCCCCAGAGATCTCCAGGGTCTGGTCTTCATACCCCAATCTCCTCTCCCAGAATGTGGATAGGACTTGCTTGTAATTATTAGAATATGGCAAAGGGGATGGGAAGTAACCCTCTTGATTACCATCCTATATAATAAAGAGGTAATATGCAAATTGACAATCATTCCAACACACAAGATGGCCACCCCAACATGGTCAAAGATGGCCGCCCCCTGTGGATACAAGATGGCCACCAAAAGATGGCCAGCAGGGGAGGACAATTGGAAGGGACTAGGCCTGCAAGGGAGGGCAGTTAGGGGTGACTGGGCCAGCAGGGGAGGGCAGTTGGGGGCAACCAGGCCAGCAGGGGAGGGCAGTTTTAAGTGATCAAGCCAGCAGGGGAGGGCAGTTAGGGGCAATTGGGCTGGCAGGGGAGGGCAGTTTGGGGCGACTAGGCTGGCAAGGAAGGGAAGTTAGGGGTGACCAGACCAACAGGGGAGGGCAGTTTGGGGCAACCAGGCCTGCAGGGGAGGGCAGTTGGGGGAGACCAGGCCAGCAGGGGCAGTTAGGGGTGACTGGGTCAGCAGAGGAGGGCTGTTTGGGGTGACCAGGCCTGCAGGGGAGGACAGTTAGGGGCAATCAGGCTGGCAGGGGAGCAGTTAGGCATCAATGAGGCTGGCAGGGAGTGGTTAAGGGGTGATCAGGCTGGCAGACAGAAGTGGTTAGGGACAATCAGGCAGACAGGCAGGCAAGCGGTTGGGAGCAAGCATTCCTGGATTGTGAGAGAGATCCCAGATTGGAGAGGATGCAGGCTGGGCTGAAGGACACCCACCGCCCACGCCCCCCCCCCCCCCCCGTGCATGAATGTCGTGCACCAGGCCTCTAGTTTATATATATAAAACCCTAATATGCAAATAGACCAAACAGCAGAATAACCAATCAAATGGTTGCTATGATGTGCGCTGACCACCAGGGGGCATACACAGAACATGGCAGGCATTGGCAGCAGGCAGCAGAGCATGGAACATGGTGGGCATGGGCCATGGTGGGATGGTGGAGCAGGTGAGTGGAAGTACCAGACCACAGCAGGGCACAGGTTGTTGTCATTGGAGTGAGCCTCTGGTGGTTACTGAAAATTCTTTGCTCCTGTGTGCCATGGTCCTACCTAGCATTTGCACTTGCTGCTGGCACTGGCCCCGCTCTCACCCACTGCTGGTGCTGGCCCCAATCACTCTGCACCATCAGTGGGTGCGAGCAGGGCCAGTGCTGTCAGCCCGTGGGAGTAGCAGGAGCAGGGCCGCTGTAAGACAGAGGACTGGGCCCTGGGGCAGGGGCACAGAGGATGGGCCAAGACCTGCCCCTGTGGCCACTGCAGCCTTGCGGCCCACAGTTCCTTTCAAGGTGCACAAATTCGTGCACTGGGCCCCTAGTATGTTATACGGTAGCTAACTGACTTCAGAATATCTATTAGTTAGGGTTCTCCAGACAAAAAAGAACATTAGGAGAGAGGAAACAGAATGAATTTCCTCATAGCTGTAGGACTCATGGTGGTTTGCTCCTTACAAATAGCACAGAGAGAGGTGATGGTTAATTTTCTGTGCCAACAACCTAAGCGAGCTTCAAGTGGATTCTTCCCTATTGGAGCCTCCAGGTGAGAACCCAACCCTGGCCAATGCATTGATTGCATCCTCGCAGAGGGCCTGGTTAAGCCATGCCTGCTCTTCTGGTCCATACAAACTGTGAATTAATAGATATGTGTTGTTTTAAGCAACCAAATTTGTGTTAAATTGTTCCATAGCACAAAAATTAATACAGAACATAATTTATTAGAAGCTAGTTGTTTTCAAAGAATTCCCATCTCCATTCTAAAAATGATCTTAATATTCTGTTTATCAGTAATGGTATGTCTGCCTTAGCCAGGTAGCTCATTTGGTTAGAGTGTTGTCCCCATATACCAAGGTTGTGGATTCAATCCCCAGTCAGAGCACATGCAAAAACCAACCAATGAATGCATAAATAAGTGGAACAACAAAATGATGTTTCTCTCTTTTCCTTTCTCTCTTTAAAATCAACTAAATAAAAAATAAGTGATTGTATATCCATTGGTCTCATATGACCTATAATATATCATTACTATGTGCATTTCTTTTGTCCGTTTTGCTGATCCTAACATAAAATCATAATGTTATGGTTCAGTATAACATTAATAAAACCCATACATCAGTACTTGATGGTGTATTTCCTATCTTTCCCAACTACAGCATGGAACAGAAAATGAGAACAAGACATACAAGGTGGCATAGAATTCAACCTAGTGGTTGGGAACTGCCTTCTCACCTTTGTGCCTGCCATCATAGGGCTGAACCAGATGAGCCCTGGATATCTACCCTCTGGGATTCTATGCATAAATATTTGATGTTTACATCATCTTGCAGCCGAGAGAGTAAATTAATTCTGAGAGTCAATCCCAGGCAGGAATAACATACAATACTGTATATTTTCTCTGTGTCAAGAAGGTGGGGTTAGAACAAGTGGTGCTGCAGAGACTTGTGGCATTATTGTATAAGAGTACACCATCACCCTTGGGAAATACTCTTCTATGAGCCAAGGCTCAACCAAGTCCCCCGAGGTATTTTGAAGCCTGTGTCATTGCACTCTATGCCAAGCCTGCCAACTGATAGCATCAGATTATCCTGCTGATAGGAGATGTGCATCTTATTTGTTGCTAGGATTCTAAAACTCTGTGCACGTATTTGTACATTGCTGACTTGCATAATCTTAGATAAGTTCAAGCGAGGAGCTTACTTATGCATTCAACCCACAGGTTGATTCTGTTGTTTTTGAAATAGAAATTGCCTCTGAGTCCAGCTTTCTTGAGTTTTGCCAAAACTCGGGTGATAGGAGTAGGCTGACCTCCTGCAGTCTGTATCTGTAACAATGCACAAGAGAGCAGATAAAAATGCACTACAGGCACTCCACCACTTTAAGGTCATCACTGAGAGAACTTCTCACTTTATTCTGACCATGTACACCTTTGTGATTCAAGATCAGAGATTAGCAAGATGTGGCTGGAGTACTGGCAACATCTGCCTCTGTGGAGGATGCTGCCATTGAATTGGACTCTGTGTTTCCAGTGGGAATTTCTTCTGGAGTGAGAGAGGCTATGTGATAGCAAGTAACCGTTAGAGACATCATGGCTGTAGTTGCCATGGGTAGCAGCAAGGCCAGAGTGGTAACCACAGTGTGTTAACCTCAATGATCTGTGGCAGGTGTCACATTAATTATGGATTTTTAAAACTGAATTGGATGGGACGCATCCTAAGGTCCCCATTTATCTAAGTAAGTGGTCATATAAAACCTCAAGATAGAATGAATGGAGATTAGGTGTGAGTCATAATGACAGAGAGCCCCAACCTGTGTCCTAATTTCCAGACTTAGTCTGTATAGCAAACCCAGAGACTCCTGAATAAAGAGGAATCTGGGTGCTGGAAAGCTCCGTTAACACTGCCACTGGTATATACTTCTTCCTGGACATTCTTAAAGAAACCTTCAGCTATGTATTAAGGTGAATATATAATGGTAAAGGGACATACTCATACCTGTTATTAACTATTAGACCTGAACAAATACCTATCTCTATAGATCCAGACACCTTCATGGTCTACCAAATAGAGTTGGAGTTTATGAATATATGATCCACGTCCATTTCACAGTGGGGCCAAGGGTTCCATGAATTTGTTCACTGCATCCCACAGAATAGAGAACCCAGACTGTAAATGTACAGTTCATCATGAAACCCCAGACTCCACTGTCTCCCTGAAACTCAGAGTGAGAGCCATTATGGTGAGAGAGCTCACAGGAGTTTGTTCCTTCCCACAAGATGAACAAACCAAAGCAATACTACATTCTCCAAAGGCTTAAGGGATGAAGCTGTGGTAATTCCCGTACATTCTTATTTAGCTTGCCTGGATGGCATCTATGGTTGACAGATGTAACTTAGGGAATGAAAGTAGATTTATCTTAAATGAAATTGGTAAATGAAATTGCAATAAATGCCTAGAGTTTTTAAACAAACAGAGCTGCAAATTCCTGCTATGCAATTATTGCTTCTCTGTAGCTCTCTGTAAAGACAAGCAGAAGAATTTATTTTCATTGGTCAGTGACAGTCATGCATCTTCACTAGTCTGGTTAAAACTGCATAACTTCTCTGACTCTCTGTTACTATTTACCTCTCAAGGACCTTGATTATCTCACCAACCAACAGGATATAGGCTTCTTTATTCTATTGATAAAATGGGCCAGGAGGAACTGGTGAGCAAGAAGTAGTTAGCACCTTTGGCTCCTTGGTAAGACAAATATGAGGCAGCATAACATCTCACAAAAATCAGAAGTTTGCTACTTTGGGGAAGATTTAGAAGGCCCATGGGACTGGGAAAGATAAACATATCCCAATACAATGTGAACTATAATTTATTCTATCTTGTACCCCTTTCCTTAAAGAAAGAGGCATAAAGTTTCTTTACATTTCTTTAGATTGGGAGGCAAACAATTTTGGGGTGAGCTGATTTGACCCATTCAGCAAGTGTCCTGTGAGGATGCCAGCTTTGAATAGGGATCAGATCAAGAAAAGTATGTCCAGGGAAACCAAGATGGCGGCATAAGGTATACACTTGTACGTGCTGCCTTTCACAACCACACCAAACTGCAACTAAAAGACACAACGACTATCACCTAGAACCATGGGAAAGCTGGCTGAGTGGAAGTTCTACAACTAGAAAGAAAGAAAAAAGTGCATTGAGACTGTGTAGGAGGTGCAGAGCAGCGGAAAAGCAGAGGTACAGAGAGGTGCATGGAGAGGGTTGGCAACTGAGGAATCGGCTGTCTTTTTCAAGCGGGAGGGAGACACAAGCTCCCGACTGCTCTGAACTCCAGTTTCTGGCAAGATTCTGGGGACACAGACTCCTACTGGGAAAAACTGGACTGTCTGGCATCGGGTCAGAAAGTGAGGGTAGCTTTCTTGCAGAGGTGCGCACAGGAATCATTGTTTACTGTGCTGGGGCATGAGATGCGGGGATGCGGAGGCACAGAGATGGCTGACTGGCAGTCATTGCTGGTTGCCATGCCCTAGTGATTCCCTGAGACCCCACTCCACCCAAGTCTCAAACCCACCCAAGCTGTGCCCAGCGGCTTTTGCATATGAATGGCCTGCCCTTTTGCAGCTTAACCTAACAAATTGCAGCTGGGTCAGACAGCTCAAAAACTTCCAAAACCCAAACAAAGAGGAGAAGCCTGCAGATCTCGCTGTAGCTCCTGCTGGGTGGCCTTAGACAGTAGCAGACTTGCACCTCCTTGGAGATCCAGGAGCCAGTGTACCTAGTGGTCAGTGTGAGATGACAACAGATTTCAACTCTTAATATCCATAAGTGACACACTCAAGAGGCAGACTCAGTGAGCACCAAAGCCCCACTGAAGCAAGTCCTGCCCCATAAGGGAGTCTCCAGCACAGCAGTTCTTCCATTATAGACACAGCTGATCCTCACAGCCAATTGGCCTGGATGTCAATTCCTCCCACTGTACCAATAGCAATCAAGGTTTAACTACAACAAGACTGTGCACCCATCCCACAAAGGGGAACACCAAGAGTGTCCACCTCAGGTGATTGGGGAGGCTGAGCCACTGGGTCCTATAGGTCACCTACCACACAAAGCCACTCCATCAACACAGGGAAGCAGCCAAAATGCAGAGACAAAGAAACATGTCACGAATGAAAGAAATGGAGGAAAGCAAACTACTGGATATAGAGTTCAAAACCACAGTTATAAGGTTACTCAAGAATCTTCTAGAAACTGCTGAGAAACTTAGTGAGACCTCCGAGGAACTTAGTGAGACCTTCAAGGACCTTAATGAGAATGCCAAAAAAATGGAAAAGGACCAGTCAGAAATTAAGCATACACTGTCTAAAATAAAGAATAATATACAGAAATCCAACACTAGACTAGAGGACCTCAAGAATCAAACCAAAGATTTGAAATATGAGGAAGCAAAAAACACCCAACCAGAAAAACAAAAAGAAAAAAGAATCCAAAAATATGAAGATAGTGTAAGGAGCCTCTGGGACAACTTTAAGCATACCAATATCTGAATTATGGGGGTGCCAGAAGAAGAGAGAGAGCAAGATATTGAAAACATATTTGAAAAAATAATGACAGAAAACTTTCCCTACCTGGTGAAAGAAATAGACTTACAAGTCCAGCAAGTGCAGAGAACCCCAAACAAAAGGAATCCAAAGAGGACCACACCGAAAATCACGAAGATGGCGGCATAGGTAAACACCTAAACTGCTGCCTCCCACAACAATTTAAACTGCAACTAAAAGACAAAACGTCTATCACCCAGAACCACGGGAAAGCTGGCTGAGTGGAAGTTCTACAACTAGAAGGAAAGAGAAAAGAGCATTGAGACGTGCACGAGCGCTGAAAAGCTGAGGTACGGAGGCGCGGGATCCGGGCTGGCGGCGGGCGACTGGGTGCGTTGCTTTTTTCAACCCCAACGGAGACAAGCCCCCGATTACTCTGAAATCCAGTCTCTGGGGAGACGCGGGGGACCCAAACTCCTACGGGGAGAAGCTGGACTGTCTGCCAGTGAGAGTGGCTTGCTAGCAGAGCTGCGCGCAGGAATAATTGTTTACGGCACTGGGGCACAGGATTCCAGGACACGGTCGGGACACAGAGCGGGCTTACTAGCAGCCATTGCTGTTTGCCACGCCCTAACCTAGTGACGCCCTGAGACCCCGCCCCACACAACCTACAAACCCACCCAAGCTCAATTAGCATAAGAAAGCCTGCCCTATTGCAGCTTAACCTAGAAAACTTGCAGCCCGGGTCAGACAGCTCCAAAACCTCCAAACCCCAAGCAAAGAGGAGAAAACTGCAGCTCTCACTGTAGCTCCTGCTGAGTGGCCTCAGACAGTAGCTGACCTGCACCCCATTGGAGATCCAGAAGCCAGTGTACCTAGTGGTCAGTGTGAGACAACAGATTACAACTCCTCACATCCATAAGTGACACATTCAAGAGGCAGACTCAGTGAGCACCAAAGCCCCACTGAAACAAGTCCTGCCCCATAAGCGTGTCTTCAGCGCAGCACTTCTTCCATTATAGACACAGGGAGTGCTCACAGCTAATTGGCCTGGAGGTCAATTCCTCCCAGCGTACCAACAGCAATTCAGGCTTAACTACACCAAGACTTTGCACTCAGCCCACAAAGGGGTGTACCAAGAGCATCCACATCAGGTGATTGGGGAGGCTGAGCTACTGCCCCCTATAGGTCACCTACCACACAAAGCCACTCCATCAACACAGGGAAGAAGCCAAAATGCAGAAACAAAGAAACATGTCACGAATGAAAGAAACGGAGGAAAGCAAACTACTGGATGACATAGAGTTCAGAATCACATTTATAAGGTTACTCAAGAATCTTATAAAAACTGCCGAGAAACTTGATGACACTTCTGAGGAGCTTAGTGAGACCTTCAAGGACCTTAATGAGAATGCCAAAAAAATGGAAAAGGACCAGTCAGAAATGAAGCATACACTGTCTGAAATAAAGAATATACAGAAACTCAACTGTAGATCAACATACCCCAAGAATCAAACCAAAGATCTGAAATATGTGGAAACAAAAAACATCCAACCAGAAAAACAAAAAGAAAAAAGAATCCAAAAATATGAAGATAATGTAAGGAGCCTCTGGGACAACTTTAAGCGAAACAACATCCGAATTTTTGGGGTGCCAGAAGAAGGGAGAGAGCAAAATATTGAAAACCTATTAGAAGAAATAATGACAGAAAACTTTCCCTACCTGGTGAAAGAAATAGACTTACAAGTTCAGGAAGCGCACAGAACCCCATACAAGAGGAACCCAAAGAGGACCACACCAAGACACATCATAATTAAAATGCCAAGGGCAAAAGACAAAGAGAGAATATTAAAAGCAGCAAGAGAAAAACAGTTAATTACCTACCAGGGAGTACCCATACGACTGTCAGCTGATTTCTCGGCAGAAACTATGCAGGCCAGAAGGGAGTGGCAAGAAATATTCAAAGTGATGAACAGCAAGAACCTACAACCAAGATTACTCTACCCAGCAAAGCTATCATTCAGAGTTGAAGGTCAGATAAAGAGCTTCACAGACAAGAAAAAGCTAAAGGAGTTCATCGCCACCAAACCAGGATTACATGAAATGCTGAAGGGTATTCTTTAAGAAGAAGAAGAAGAAGAAGAAAAAGGTAAAGATAAAAATTATGAACAACAAAATGACATCAAATACATACCTACCAACAAGTGAATCTAAAAATCAAGTGAATAAAAAATCTGAAGAACAGAATGGACTGGTGAATATAATAGAATCAGGGACATAGAAAGGGAGTGGACTGACGATTCTCAGGGGAAGCAAGTGTGAGGGGTGCGGGAAGAGATTGGACAAAAATCTTACTCCTATGGATGAAGACAGTGGCGGGGGGTAAGGGCATGGGGTGGGGTGGGGAATCAGGTGGAGGGGAGCTATGGGGGGAAAAAAAGTGGAACACCTGTAATAATCTGAACAATAAAGATTTAATTAAGAAAAAAAAATAAAAACATAAAAAAAAAACAAAAAAACAAACAAACAAAAAAAAACAAAGAGGACCACACCAAGACACATCATAATTAAAATGCCAAGGGCAAAAGACAAAGAGAGAATCTTGAAAGCAGTAAGAGAAAAAGTTAGTTACCTACAAGGGAGTACCCATATGATTGTCAGCTGATTTCTCAACAGAAACTATGCAGGCCAGAAGGGAGTGGCAAGAAATATTCAAAGTGATGAACAGCAAGAACCTACAACCAAGATTACTTTACCCAGCAAAGCTATCATTCAGAATTGAAGGTCAGATAAAGAGCTTCACAGATAAGAAAAAGCTAAAGGAGTTCATCACCACCAAACCAGGATTATATGAAATGCTGAAGGGTATTCTTTAAGAAGAGGAAGAAGAAAAAGGTAAAGATAAAAATTAAGAACAACAAAGTGACAACAAATATGTATCTATCAACAGGTGAATCTAAAAATCAAGTGAATAAAAAAATCTGATGAACAGAATAAACTGGTGAATATAATAGAATCAGGGGCATAGAAAGGGAGTGGACTGACAATTCTCGGCGGGGAAGGAGGCATGAGCGGTGCGGGAAGAGACTGGACAAAAATCTTACACCTATGGATGAGGACAGTGGCGGGGGGGTAAGGGCATGGGGGGTGGGAATCAGGTAGAGGGGAACTATGGGGGGAAAAAAGAGGAACATCTGTAATAATCTGAACAATAAAGATTTGCTTAAAAAAAAAAGAAAAAGAGCCCTAACCGATTTGGCTCAGTGAATAGAGCATTGGCCTGTGGACTGAAGGGTCCCAGGTTCAATTCCGGTCAAGGGCATGTACCTTGGTTGCAGGCACATCCCCAGTAGGAGGTGTGTAGGAGGCAGCTGAGGGATGTTTCTCTCTCTTCGATGTTTCTAACTCTCTATCCCTCTCCCTTCCTCTCTGTAATAAATCAATAAAATATATTTGGAAAAAAAAAAGGAAAAGGCTGTCCATCTGCTCCAGGCTGGAGCACAAGCTTCTCTGCCATTTGGGCTTCATAACCTAGCAGATAAAATAGTTCCCCAGTATCTGTGGTTGTTTAGAATTGCCTGTGAGGCTGTGGCAAATCTGGGTAGGAGAGTCACAGTGCAGCCCTTTTGGATTTTAGAGAATCCATACTCTCTTCTGCAAAAAAAAAATTCTCATTCTCATTCCCTCCCTTCCCCTCCCCTCCCCTCCTCTCCCCCTTCCCCCTCCTCCTCTTCCCCCTCATCTTCCATCTCCCCCTCCTCCTCCTTCTCCTCCTCCTCCTCCTCCTCCTCCTCCTCCTCCTCCTCCTTCTTCTTCTTCTTCTCCTTCTTCTTCTTCTTCTTCTTCTTCTTCTTCTTCTTCTTCTTCTTCTTCTTCTTCTTCTTCTTCTTCTTCCTCTCTCTCTGTCTCTTCTCCTGGATCACTATTGAGTCCTTAAAGAAAGTGAATTCCTGATCATGGGACATTACATAAACTAGTGTGTGAATACAGCAATACTCCATCATCAGGGAGAACAGTTATAAACAAGATCAGGATAAGGTCAGCACTAAAGACACAAGTGCCCAGCCAGCATGGCTCAGTGGTTGAGTGTCACCTATGAACTAGGAAGTCATAGTTCGATTCCTGGTCAGGACACTTGCCTGGGTTTCAGGCTCGATGCCCAGTGTGGGGTGTACAAGAGGCAGCTGATCAATGATTCTCTCTCATCATTGATGTTTCTATGTCTCTCTCCCTCTCCCATCCTCTCTGAAATCAATAAAAATTATTAAAAAAAAATAAAGTCACAAGTAATTTTTCAGAGCAGCTGGCTCGTACTTTCAGGGTTCCTACCTTTATTGCTCTACCTTGTTTCATTTATTCCACATTTCTGGCTTAATGGTGAGTTCTCCATGACCAATTGATAGAGGAAGGAAAAAAAATGGATGTGGTTTATAAAGAGTTCAAAACTGAGAAAGACTTAGAGTGCTATAGGATACGGATAACCTTGAGGCAGGAGCGTGGGCAGGATAAAGCTTTCATCTGGCTGTATACCTTGCAAGAAAGGAAAGATAGTCAGAACTATGTGTTTATACTGCTCCATGGGCAGTAACTAATGGTTGCTTAGATAATTAGGGATTTGAAAGAAAGAATGATTGTATTGGTTGCAAAGACATATGACACCTAAGTGGATGTGGACTTTTAAGAATACATCTAAGGAGAATAATTGTGTCCCGTGTAAATGCTCCCCACAGGGCACCAACTGCATAGTATCTTCTTAATAAAGTGATGCACAAGATGATTTGTTCTGTAGATGTCTGGAGCTCCTCCCTTTCCCAAGCCAGCCACCGCCTGCTCGAGGGGCACAATGTGGCAATGATGTCAGAGCCAGAGCGTATGCCTGGGCACCACAACATGAATTTCCCCCACAAAAAGTAGATTGAACTACCACCAGTTCTAATTCTGCAAGTGGCCAGTGGCAGAGACAATGTTGATTTTTCAAAATTGGCACCATAACAAAGCGGGAGTAACCAGTTAACTAGGGAAAGCTTGATCATACTGGATCTCTTCCATCACGGGAAGGGCTTCAGTTTGTTCTCACATTAACAAAGACTTGGCAGGGATGTGGATTTGCCTTCTGCACTCACTGTGCTTCTTTCGTCATCACCATTGAAACCTACCTAGTCAATGTCTCATTTATCATCACACTGGCTCAACTCACCTAACAATGCTCCTGATCAACATTCCTTTTACAGCAAAAGGACCAAATCAATGAAGTTGTGCCTCTGGGATTTATGCATCTGCCACCCAGAAGCAACTGTCTGGAATGAGATTGAATAACATTGCAATACTAAAGTCCATAAAAGGTCCCTGTAATAATAAAAATTCTAGCCCAACGGAGATGCCAGCTTCCAAAATAGGTATTTAAAAGTTTAAATCTGACTTCTCTAAATTCAAGCACAAAGATATTGAAATCCAAAACCATTATTAGTTTCATAAGTGAAAATTCAGCATTTAAAAGTTTCAACCTAAATACTTAAAAAATAATCCTATCGAATTTCTATTTTCCTCAGGTTCAGAAAAATGCTTTCGTTTTGCGTGGTGGAGAAGCACCTTCAGCAGTCCGGGACTCTTTCTCATTGAAATGTGTGCAATGCTTTCCAGAACCACACAGCTTCAACTAACTTAATGCACCTACCCCATGAGCCTGGTTTATAGTTTAAAGTTTTCATAAGAGACACAAAATTACCTTAGCACTAATCTCATACCAACAGTGTTTGGGAAAAACACCATCCCTAGCTCCTCAGTTATCATCCTAGCCAAAATTAGGATGCTATCTTCCTAGCATCCGGTACTCAATGTTAAAAGCCATGACAGGCAAACAAAATGTCAGCGAGAAGGAGAAAACCATTTAACTTCAGCCACAAGGTCAATGGCAGTGGATCAATGGCAGAGGTTAAGAACGCAGAACCTGAGAGCTCACATTCAAGAGGAAAAGTACCCTCCCAGCTTGCAGTTAGGCCATGGGGCATGTGCCAGTCTTGTGTAATTTACTGTGCATTTGCCATGTCTGGGGAGAAATCTCCTTATGCATGCGGCACGTCTTGCAGAGTCACCTCTGATCAATGCTCCTTTGGCCAGGAAGAGAACTGTGATCGAGTGGCTCCTGGGTGACCAGTTCCACACATTCTCTTGAGCTGGGCCCTGTGTCTGATTCTACTGCCTCTTCACAAGAAATTGCTTAGGTCTGAGAAACCTGACTCCTAAGGAAGGTTTCTTCCTCGTGTGCATTGGTCAAGCCCAAGTCCGCTCTAGACCACGTAATAAGTGACTAGAACTTGTGGACAAGCCACAGGAATGAAAGGCTAACCTCTCCACAGTTTCCTCCTTGGTTTTAGACACAAGGCTAAAATTTGGGACAGCAAAAATACTGCTGACTACATGGGCCTGGCCTAACAATATAAAACTAGCCTATTACCAGAATACTAGAGCACATTGCAATCACATGTCCTGAAATTTTAAAGATCCAAATATAATTTTCTCCAAGAATGTCTAAAAGTTGGTGGAGTTGTCTTTTACCTACAATCAAATTCATGCTGCAGCTGTGCCTGTGGGCTGAGTTAAGCGACCAACAGCTGCACTTTGAAGACAATCATACCTGCTAAAGGCTCACCTTATTCTTTGCAGGCCCTGAGGGTTGAAATCCACTGAAGCATGTAACACACCCCTTTCTCTTTTCTCACCAGATCATTTGCTTCGTTGCTGAGTCCGAATCTTTGCATAAGCCCCAGCCTCTAAGAAGTAGCCACTTTATTATTTTATTTACACACACATACCAACAACAACAAAAGTAACAAAAACAACAAAAGCTTTGAAAAACTATAATGAAATACTTGTAGAACTCAAGGCAGGATCCATACCTTATAAACTGTTAAATAAAATTACATTAAGTGAGGATATTTACATAATAAAAGAAGAAATGGATTAAAACAAGAAAAATAAAACAAAAATATTATAAACTAAATAAGACAAGGAAGTATGAAATAAAATGAACCATGCTGATTTGATGGCAAATTTGGATTGTGACAGATATTTCCCATTAAAAGAAGTAAAATTTGAAATTAAGTTAAATGCTTTTCAAAGTAATGTTATTATTTAAAATTATTCACATACTTTAGAAATAAAATAAAAAGCAAAATGTCTTATCAGGAAAACACTAACAAAAAAGAGTACAAGAAAAAATAATAATATCAGACAAAATATTTTAATTTAATTATCATTAAAGGAAATAAAGTAAGACATTTCATGTTGTTAAAAAGTTAAATTTATAATGAAAACATTATAGTAAAAAAACCTTTTATATACCAAGGAATGAATGAAATATGACAATATTATATGTCATATAAAATATCTTTCACTAATAAATAAAGAATTCTTTGTTTTCCCAAAACATTTATGGGAAATCATCCCTCATTCATTCTAATGTGTATAAAGAACTGTGAAAAAATAACATACAAATGAAAAAGCTATAATGGTTAATTTTATGTGTCAACTTGACTGGGCCAGTCAAGGCCTGAACGTTCAGGCCTGAATAGGGAAAAAAAAAAAAAAAGAAAGAAAGAAAGACCAAGTAAGCAATAATTAATTCTCTCTGCATATCTTCAAGCTGGGACATTGGCTTCCCCTGCCCTTGAACCTGGACTCAAACTGGAATTTACTCCATTAGCTATCCTGATTATCTCAGGCCTTTGAACTTAAACTGGAACTATATCATTGATTCTCCTGAATCTCTAGCTTGGCAACTGCAGCTTTTTGGGACTTCTTAGCCACCATACTCACATGAGCCAATTCTTTATAATAAATCTAGAGGATAAGTAGATAGATAGATGATAGATAGATAGATATCAGAAGGCCACCAGGGTGGAAAGCCCTGGGTGCCTAACAACAGGCACAACTTGGGGAACAAGTATTATAGGACTTGCCCCTAGGGTGACCTTTCCTCCCCTAGCATATTGCTGGTCATGTGGTTTAGACCCCCTTAGAGGAGGAACAAGGGGGCCAGAGAATAGTCTCATATGATTCCCATACAAGTCCTTGCATGATCACCCCCTTAAGCATTAAATGCTCAGGACAATGAAGTTCTGATCCATCTCAAGTAATCTTAGGAACAAAGCCATGGATTTGTTGACCACAGAGACAGAGTTTTGGTCAAACTAGAGATAACATCTAGACTCAGGCCCAAACACACCTGGAAAGCTGGTAAATATCCTGTGCAAAGACCTCTACATAAAAGCCTTTAAGACAAAGGACCCAAGTCTCTCTCTTTCTCTCTCTCTCTCTCTCTCTCTCTCTCTCTCTCTCTCTCTCTCTCTCTCTCTCTCCCCCCCCCTCCCTCTCCCCAAGCTTGGGCCTTTCCCCACACCCTTCTTTCCCAGGCATGCTCTCTCTAGAGCAATGCCATGCCTTTCCCCATTTCCTTCCAAGTGTTGTTTTGTTGCTGTTGTTTTTTGTCTTTCTTTCTCCTAAGCAAAAAGACCCTCCTTTTGCCTCTGTAACTTGTTTTCTGAGTCCACACACCCTAGCTGGCTCACTTCTTCTGCCTCTGCGATTTTCTAAATAACAGAAAAGCATTCACTGTTAGCACCGAGAAGAACAGAAAATCAAGAATGAGAGTTCTAAACTTGTTTAGAGGGTTCTGGAATGGGATCACTAATCTGCTCAGATTCAAAAATAGTAATGACTCTCTTTCCAGTAATAAAGAGGTCACCAAAGTCAATGGCATAATCTGGCAATAAAGATACGTAAAATATGTCCATTGGATACTCCTGAGCTGGGTGGCTATGTATCTGATACTTTAAACAACTTTGGGAAGCGAATAAACATAATAAAATGGCCTGGATGTTCCTAATGTAGCTAGGAAAAGCAGTGAAGGAAAAGCATGAGTTCTAGCATTGGAATTTCCAGCTCAAGTGCGGCATAAATTACGGGAAAGCTTCTTTGTGTGCCCTGAAGGTCACCCTTATCTCCCGAGGACTGAGATTGCTGGACCCAAAAGCAAAATGTCATCCTGTGACTGGCTGTCTTACAGCATAAGCTGAACTCTGAGCCACGCAGGACATCTACTTTTACAGTGAGGGTAGTGATTGAAAAATCTGGGATCCTGTAAGTTGGGATGGAGATGTGTGGAAAAACCCTGATGAAGCTAGGGACATTGAGTCTCTAAATTCTGGTAAGACTTCTCTGCCAGTGGAAGCAGCATCCTCTCCACCCATTCCCCAGCTGAAGGGATTAACCCTGCATTGCCTGAGAACAGTGTAATGACCTCCCTGAACTACTTACTGTATAAGACAAGACTGATTATCCTCAGTACCCATCCTCACCACCCATTTGCTTCTAGACCTGTAACTTGAGTCAAGAAATTTGAACTAAGAAATTTGCACAAAATACAATTTTAAAAACAAATGAAAATATGAAAGAGAAATTCAGAGATTTGGATAAAAGAAATAGTATAATATTAATAAATGCAATAGTGAAAAGCAAAGTTTAAAGAAGGAATAGGCTTCTGGAAATTAAAATAAACTATATAATAAAAGGCTAATGTGCAAATTGACCAAGTGGTTGCTATGACATTCACTGACCACCAGGGGGCAGATGCTCAATGCAGGAGCTGCCCCCTGGTGGTCAGTGCGTTCCCACAGGGGGAGTGCTGCTCAGCCAGAAGCCAGGCTTACGGCTGGCAAGTGCAACAGTGGTGGCGAGAGCCTCTCCTGCCTCCGTGGCAGTCAGACATCCCCCGAGGGTCCCCAAACTGCAAGAGGGCACAGGCCGGGCTGAGGCACCCCATGAATGCACAGGTTTTGTGCACTGAGCCTCTAGTATATATAATTACAAGAACAAAAAAGAATAAAATACATAAATAATAAATTTGAGTAAATATTTCATAAAATGAAACATTAATAGAAAGAGTTGCAAAATTCTAAAGAAAAATTAAGAGTTAGATGATCACTTATTTTTTTAAATATATTTTTTATTAATTTCAGAAAGGAAGGGAGAGGGAGAGAGAGAGAGAGAGAGAGAAATCAATGATAAGAATCAATGATCTGCTACCTCCTGCACATGCCTACTGGGGATTGAGTCTGAAATCTGACTGGGAATCAAACTGTGCTCTCCTGGTTTCCAGATCAATGGTGCTCAACCACTGAGTCACACCAGCTGGGCTAGGTGATCATTGCAGTAAGTCATATGTCTAGTTCAAGACAAGGAAAATTGGTAAAAAAAAAAATAATAATATTGGAAAACTCTTTAGAACTGGATAAAAGATAAGAAACTCTAGATTTAAAGGGCCAAATACAAAATTGAAAGAAAAATCTCACTAATGCAATGACTGAAATTTCAGAACACTGCAGACAAGTTATATACAAAGAATAATAAATCATAATGTTCCACTATACATGACAATAAAATAGGCTTTCAAAGTAAATGCAATTTCCAAACTATTAAATATAAGTGTAAATTAAAGCTATTTTCAGACACACAAATGTTTTTTAAAAGTCACTTTTTTGGTCAGTTTATTTGCATCTTTTTATTGCATCTTTCTCAAGAAGCTATTGGAAAATTTAGTTCAGCAAAACAAAAGTAAAACCAAGAAGAACAACATAGGATGTAGGAAAAAGGTAATTCTACACAGAAAAGTAAGGAAAGGATTCCCCCAGATGATGCATGCACTCATTCCTTACCATTGCACACTGATGTTTTTTGCAATTTTTGTCAAATATTAAGAATTACACAATGGTATCTTTTGCATTATATTTATATATAAGTGACCATTACAATGGAATGACCAGGATGACCAGAATGACTGGAATGACCGGTTGCTATGACGTGCACTGACCACAAGGAGGCAGATACTCAACACAGGAGCTGTCCCCAGCCCAAAGGCCCTGATCACTGATGGGGCCTGCAGCCCAACCTCCTGGTCCCTCCCCACAGCTGGCAGGCCCTGATTGCCTGATTGGGGCTGGCCCCCAGGCTGGGATGGGGAACCAAGGATGGGTGGCGGCAGACATGGCCCCTTTCTCAGGGGGACTGAGGGCCAGCTCCCTCCTTAGAGCTGGTGGCCAACCTCCCGGGGGGTCCCTTCCCTGTCCCTCCCTCGAGCTGCAGGCCCCAATCAGCCTGCCACCTGCCTGCCCACTGTGGTGGCAGTTGGCCCCTCCCCACATCCAGCAGGTCCCAATTACCCAATTGGGGCCAGGTCCAGGCTGGGATGGGGAACTGGGAGTGGGTGGTGGCAGGTACCAAGGGAAGGAGGAGGGGGGGAGGTGGGAAGGCAGGGAGGTGGCGAACCTGATCAGCCCTGATTGCCAGCCAGGCCTAGGGACCCCACACATGCACAAATTTTATGCACCAGGCCTCTAGTTTTCATATAAATTCCTAGGAACATAATTATTCTGTGTAAAAGCAGTTACTCCGTATTTCCTAATTGCTTAATGTCTTCTCATTATAATTTACAACTTCTGAGTGGGAATGGCTAAGAGGTTGTCCAATTCCTCTGTTAATATTCTACATGCTCCTGAAATTAATTTGTTCCTTGGAAGCAGACACGCTGCTGGATAAAGTGGTGTAATTATGTCAGGAAGAAAAACCTGGGAGATACAATATTTCTAAACAAGAATCTTTCTATAAGCTTTTCAGGCTTGTTCTGTGAGAAACTCAAGAGCAAACGTGTTTCATATACTTACTGTATTATTGGAAATGCACCCAAGTTGTTACCAAAAATAAAACTTAAATAAATCAAAGTCATATATGGCTCTAAATGTAATGCACAAAAATTGGGTGCAAATTAATTATTTTAAATAAAATATCACTTTAAACCCTACTGACTACACTATATATATAAAAAAAATCCAAACACCTAGAATCCAGGTCTTTAACAATTATCAAGATTTTCGGAGAAGCCTATTTTATTGTCATGTATGGTAGAACAGAGCTTGGGCGATTAGTTCTGAAGATAAACTCTCTGATGTCTTGCTTTCTATTAAAAAAACCTCACCACCTGGCAGCTCGCTCCTCTGCTGAGAAGGGCTCAGCACTCATCTGTGAGTACGGGATGCGTCATGGAGAACGAGCATTCTGGGATGAAACCATAAAGAGACGGCAGAACGGAGATGCCAGGCTGAGAGACAAAGACGAAGCACAGGGCGTGGTTCTTGGTTGCCTGCAGTTTTCTGGGTAATTTCAGGCCTTTGGCTTTCTATTGGGTGTTTGCCAAATTGCAACCCTAATGAAAACAGGAGCCCGCATGGAAATGCCCTGAAATCTAGAAAGACTTTTCTGTCTGATGTTCATGCGTTCTTTCCTTCAGCATTTTGGACATTTGGGGGAAATGTCAAGTGAATAGATAATGAAGACAAGTTGTAAAATTTTGTCTTTAAATAGACCAGCTGTACTGAATGAAGGAAATAACTGTGAATTGGTTTTTAAAAAAAGGACAAGAGAAAAGGTTTATATTTACAACTTAATTCTAGCCCAATTCCCTTTTTTTGCATCAAACTCATGTTCTTTTTTTTTTTCTTTTACCAGAAATTAAGTATATAAAATTTATTAAATTTTAACACTCTTGAAGAGTTTGTGAACCTAGTGTTCTTTAATTTGCCATAATATGTAAAGTTTGGATAAAATCACAAACCAGATTTTTTCATACCTGATGCATATGTCCACAGAAATAGAGTCAAGGAGTTTGTTAACGCTCCATATAGACTTGAGTTCAACTTCATGAGCCCTGTGTTCGCAGTTACTAACTGCCTTTAGATTTCATGAAGTGTCATGTACTGTTGAGAGGAAGAAGGAGGCCAGCATTGCTTTTTGTTTCTTACAAACAAGATTTTTCAGCATTCCGCAATGCCTGTCCCACTGTTTATGTGAGGAGGGCTGGGGTGGCCTGTCTTGCCCTGCTGGGTTAGACAGGTGCTGATTTCTCTCTTTCCTGAGAGGGCTCTGCGAGGGTGGGCCTTTAGGAGCTACACACATCGATGTAACTTTATACGGTTCTCACTTTTAATGTAAATTTCAAAGACCAAATAATCATATATTTATATTTTTCCCATTATAAAAACACAAGCATGTCATAACTGTCTTTCTTGAAACAGGGAAATATATCGGTTATCCAATCATAGAAAGCCTTTGGTCATTTCGAGGTTCTTACGTACATTTTTCTCCTGGGACATGCGGCTGGAGGAGTAGAGCAATGCCCTCCATGCACAGTGTTTGTACAAGTAGTGTTACAACCCATGATTTGAATGGAGTTGCTAGGAAGTCCAGAGCTGCACATCAGATACAGTCCAGTGAAAGGGATGCTGCTAGGCACTGGGGCACTGTAACTGAAATTTGCAGCCATCATATAATATTTTGATCCAAATGTTGCATTTCAACTACTTAGAAAAGTGACCATACGGCGCATCTCCAAGGTATCTTCTAGGAATGTCTTTTCTTTCTACCAAGACCCCGCTAGGAGCTCGAGGCCAGTCGGGTCAGCGGGATAACTTCCTCCAGGACTGAGACAATGGCTATGCTTTGCTGTTCATTAGAGACAGCACTTTAAGAGCCTTAGCTTTGGAAATCAGGCACCGTGTGAAATGGCAGGACAGGGTGCTCATAGGCACAACCAACCTTTAGGAAGCACATTACCTCCTCCAGCTCCTGCACTCATGCTTGGATGAGGACTCAAAGCTCCTCACCATGGAGCTTGACAAACATGGTTTGATGCAGAAAAAGGTTCGTAGCGTCGGTTGCCGGAGGCTCACCAGGACAGGTGAAAAACCTCAGTAATACAACGGAACCGGAACTGAGTTCTGAGCACATGCTCGCCATGTGCCTGCCAAGCTGGTTTACTACAAAAGGCAGTTTTATGAAGCTGATCAAATAAATGATCTAGGAAGAGTGATTTGTACTGACTACTTAAGTAAGTGCAGATCCATACACGTAAAATGTCTTTCCTATACAACTTATACAAAGCACTATTAATTAATGTTTTAGCAATAAAAAATAGCAAAGCCATTGATTCCTCAGGTTGGTTCTCTTTCATCATAATGAAAAAGAGCAGATAGCATTCAGGAAAATACTTTTTCACATCTCCATTTTAAGAGAATTGATCAGCTGTTCTGGTGTCAAGCGATTAAGATGTAAAACTTATAAAAGATACAAGTTAAAAATGAGAGACCAAGGCAAACCCTTGCTTTTAATAATGGAATTTTATAAAATGTACAGATACTAATTACAACAGTTACAGGTAATTTTACCCTTTGATTTTCTCAATATTTTCTACCAAAACTCTAAGACACAAAATGTCTTAAAAAGTAAGTTCTTCAAAGGGCAAGGGGGAAAGCCTACTGTATTACCTCGGGCTGCCATAACAAAATGCCATCAAAGGGGTGGCCTAAACAACAGAAATGCATTTCTCAGCTCTGGAGGCTGGAAGACTGAGGCCAGGGCACCAATGTGATTCTGCTCTGGTGAGAGCTCTCAACCTGACTTGCAGACTGCCACCTTCTGGCTGTGTCCGCACATGGCAGAGAGAGCAAAGCAAGCAAGCTCTCCGGTATCTCTTCTCATTCCCACCCTCATGACCTAACCCCACTTACCTCCCAAAGGCTCGTGTCCAAATGCCATCACATGGGTGACTTGGTTTCAATATATGGATTTTGGGGAGACACAAACATTCAGTCCATAGCATCTACCAAACGAAGATTCTAGGCAGCATTAAAATCAAGGTCAAAACCAAGTTATGGCAAGCAGGAAAATAGATGCAGAGGTAAGCAGACAGGGAGGAGTATTTAAGAATGCTCTGACAAGGGAACCAATGGATTAAGGCAGCTGGGTCAGTTAAGACCATTCTCGGAGGAGAATGACATCCATTGCTGTATCCAGAAGAGCCTTTAAGTCTTACTGTAGGATGTGTTCCTAGTCTAACTACCTGGTTTGCAGGAGATGGATTGCAGGGCTGCTTCCCTCGCATGTGCTGTGTATCCTTGATGTTAGTTCACATGCATAAGGTGAATTCTTTATTGACAACATATTGTTCTAGAAGCATATATACAGTATATACACTGAGTGGCCAGATTATTATGATCTCTGAATGCATAATAATCTGGCCACTCAGTGTATATCCTATATAATAAAAGGATAATATGCAAATTGTCCCCTCAACCAGGAGTTCGACCAGCAGGCAGGCTGGCCAACTGCTCATGTTCCCTCCTCCTGGCCAGGCTGGCCGGACACCACCCATACACGAATTCATGCACTGGGCCTCTTAAAAAAAAAAAAAAATATATATATATATATATATATATATATATATATATATATATATTCTATCTAATAAAAGAGTAATGTGCAAATTAACCATCACTCAGCTACACCCACAAGCCATGCCCACCAGCCAATAAGGAGCAAGTATGCAAATAAACCCAACCAAGATGGCTGTGGTCAAGGAGAGAGCAGGAGGGAGGCTTGGGTTTCCCCGGCGATGGAGGAAGCCAAGCTTTCTGCACACCCTGGCCTGCCCACTCCAGTTTCTATAATTGAAACTTCTATAAAGTTTCAATTATAGAAGGTAAATAAATCCCAACAAAAATGGTGACAGCCACGGAGCTGGAGAGAGCAAGAGGCTAGGGTTGCCTGCGGCGATGGAGAAAGCCAAGCTTCTGCAGCCCTGTCCTGCTTTGGCCTCCGCTTAAGGCTACAAAGTTTCAATTATAGAAGATAAATAAATCCCAACAGAAATGGCTGCTGCCACAGAGTGAGCAGAAGGCTTGGCTCTGCTCCAGGCTACAAAGTGTCAATTGTAGAAGATAAATAAATCTCAGATCCCAGGGCCTCTGCTTGGGTTGCCAGGGGGTGTGGCCAGCCTGCAAACCACTATAGGCCCCTCGCCAAGGCCACCCCACACCCTAAGAGAACCCCCACCCTGATTCGGGACACCCTTCAGGGAAAACCAGCTGGCCCCCACTGGTGCACCAGGCCTCTATCCTTTCTAATAGAAGAGTAATATGCAAATTGACCATCACTCCAACACACAAGATGGCTGCCCCCATGTGGTCAAAGATCCTGCCCCCATGTGGACACAAGATGGCCACCACAAGATGGCCAGCAGGTGAGGGAAGTTGGGAGGGACCAGGCCTGCAAGGGAGGGCAGTTGGGGGTGATCAAGCCTGTAGGGAAGGGCAGTTAGGGACAAGCAGGCTGGCAGGGGAGCAGTTAGGCATTAATCAGGCTGGCAGGCAGAAGTGGTTAGGGGCAATCAGGAAGGCAGACAGGTGAGCAGTTGGGAGCCAGCAGTCCTGGATTATGAGAGGGATGTCCAGCTGCCCATTTAGGGATCGGGCCTAAACGGGCAGCCAGACATCCCTCATGGGGTCCCAGATTGGAAAGGGTGCATGCTGGGCTGAGGGACACCCTCCCCCCCCTCCCGTGCAGGAATTTCATGCACTGGGCCTCTAGAATATATATAAATATATATATGTGTGTGTGTGTATGTGTGTGTGTGTGTGTGTGTGTGTATATATATATATATATATATATATATATGTATATAAATATATATACATATATATATATACATATATATATATATATATATATATATATATATATATACACATATATATACACACACTTAGTGGCCAGATTATTATGTGTTCAGAAATCATAATAATCTGGCCACTCTGTGTGTGTATGTGTGTGTGTGTGTGTGTGTATTTATATATTTCCTTATTTCCTGTTCTCTGTGAGGCATGGTTACATTGAAAAAAGCCAAAGCTTTCTTTCTAGCTTGCAACTGAGCTTTGTTAAGATGAAATCAGAGTATTATAGCTAAATATTTCTGTGATAATTTTCTTATTATAAGTAATATCTTCTCATTATAAAATATTTGGAAAATATGAAAACTATGCAATGGAAAATAAAAATCAATTGATGTAAATAGCATTAACATTTTAGAGTATTTATTTTTTAGTGTTTGTGTGTATAAATATACTTTACATCACATGTTGTATTCCTTTCTGTGTCTTGCCATTTTCCATAGCATTATATTAACAGTGTGTTTTCATGTCATTAAAAAATCAGGGGTATCATGTCTAATGGATGATATATTGATGGTCATTTCTTATAACAGCCTTATTAAGCTGTAATTTGTATACTTTGTGTAATTTACCCACTTAAATTATATAATTCAATGGGTTTTAAGTATTTGCAGAGTTGTGCAGCTATCATTGTGATAAACTCTAGAATATTATCATTAGTCCACACAAAAAGAAACCCTACGTTTTAGCTATCCCTCCAATCTTCCTCACCCTTCAACCCTTGGGTGAAACTAATCTACTTTCTGTCCAGATTTACCTATTGGTCAGTTCACATAAACAGAATCATATATTAAGTGGTCTTTTATCATTGGTTTCCTTCCCTTAGCATAATGTTTTCAAGGTTCACCCCATGCTGTAGTATATAACAGTACATAATTCCCTTTTATGGCCAAATAATATCTCATTGTAGTGGTTATATTTTTAAGGCAAGTCTTTATAAAGTAGGGATATTGATTCTAACCTTGTCTTACTTGGTTCAATTTGCTTATGGAGTTTTACACAGTAAAGAGCATCATTTTTTAAAACTTTTTTCAAGTCAAATATATTGATTTGTTTCCATTCTTGGAGTTCCTTTCTTCTGCATTCAATCAACAAGTAATTATTTACAGACTAAAAAATACCAGGCCTGTGCAGGCTTTGTGAATTCAATGTGAACAAAACCAACACAATTCCTGCTGTCTTTATAATTCTGCGAGGAGTCCAACTTTAACAAATAGCCATATTAATAAGGACATAATCAAAATTACTGAGATAACACCTACCCATGCCTTCTAGCCATAGTTCACCAAGAATACACTGGTAGCCACACAAAGCTAGATTTATTGGCTGGTTGTTATGAGGGAGAGTTGACAGGGGTGAGCTACTAGTAGAGTGCATCTCCAGGAAGGAGAGTTGGTGTGGGGGGGTACCGTAGAACTGGGACTTACATTAGATGATTTTAGAGACATTTTTTTAAAATCCTCACCGGAGGATTTCTAGAGAGAGTGAAAGGGACGGAGGAGAGGGAGAGAGAAACATCGATTGATTGCCTCCCACACATGCCCTGACCAGGGCTGGGAACCTACGAGGTAGGTGCCCTGGACAGAGAATTGAATCCGAGACCTTTCAGTCTGAGGTCTGATGCTTTAACCACTGAGCAAACGAGCCAGGGCTCTGGGACATTCTTTTTGTCCAGCAGTACACCAGGGCCTAGCTGTTAAAACCAGGCCAGCTCAGCTGACAGCGACTGGGGGTACTGTTGTCTTTCTCAGTACCCGCTTTTGGCACAGGGTGGACAAGTCAGCCTGCAAGGATGTGCATGTACAATATCCAGGTCATTAGCATGGCCATGATTTTGCCTCTCAGGAGTTTGTCTAGAGAAGATTGTCTATAGTTGGACCTGGATTAGTTCTTCTGGATCCTTTTGTTAGAGGAGAAATTGAACAATTGGATGTGACAATGGCTGTGTGGTAACATTTAAGACTCTGCAAAGGATCCACTGTAGCTGAGGTAATCAGCGTGGGGAAAATGCTGTAAGAGAACCTGAAACAAGAGCCTGAATTATCAAGCCCAGGCAATGAAAATATGTCTCCACATTCATCTGGGTCTTTTCTACAGATCTGGTTGGCTCTTTTCCTTCCAGTCATGCATTTTTTTTTACTTGATCAATAATATTTATATAGGTATAGCCAGGTGTGTTTATTATAAGCATAAACTGCCCTTTAGCTAGCCAAAAAGAAATTATATGCTATGCATTTGACAGTGACAACTCTGGTTAATGAACTCAAACCATTTTGTTAGATTTCCAGAGCAGAGATTGTGTTCTCATAAATAGTAGTGATTTAAAGGGTTATAGAGTCCAGTGGAAATATAAATATTGAATATCTCAATAGAAGTGAGCTGATGATTAGTCTCTGTAAATGGGAAACATTTCGGAGTGGAGTTAAGTAGCTGCTGTAAAGCTCACTGGAGTGTCTCTGAGGAAAACAAACTAAATATTTTAGCTAAGATAGCACCAATATTTAATCTCATTCTTGATGAGCGAGATTTTGCTGGTAAGGTTGACAGGTCTGGTTACATAATTTGCAAAGTCCAATGCAAAATTAAATAGTAGTCCATTTTCCCCCAAAATTGTTAAGAATTATAGGGAGCACAGTGGGAGGGCAGGGCGGCTAGAGAAGGTCAATGTGGGGAGGCTTAATCATTTCAACAATAATGGTTAAAAAAAGAATTTCATAATGACAACAGAAAAGCATTAAATTATCCTGAAATTATAAGAGTAAGTCAATAACTACTATAAATCCCAGTTTGAAAGAGCTGGGGTTATGATGGTCCTGAGAAGACAGGAAAGATACTATCTGATGAAAGAATTTGTTGGCATATGCTTGTCAGAGATAGGGGAGGACCCTGGGATGGGATTTTGAAGGTATTTGATCCAGAAGACCAGAATGTAAGACTTGAGAAACAAAAATTCCTGGCCTTATGGGCCCTAGCTCTTGGCAGTCAGGATTTAATACCCAATCAGCTATTTCAGAGGTAGGCCAAACTTGTTGCTAGGGTTACTTTTAGAAGCCTGAAGTAAAATCTCAACAACATGGAAATGCCTGATTTGCTCTTACCCATAACAGAGGAGGGAATGAAGAGGCTGAGAAACGGACATGCTGGAGTGGCTATCTTATGCATTGCCAGATAACTTGAAACAGGAAAAGACCAAGATGATACCCCATTCTCCAAGGCCATCAGGAATGTGTTGGTGAGAGGGGCACCAGCATCACTAAGAATTCAGTTGTGGTCTCCCCCCCTCCCAGGTCAGGAACGATATCATGGTAGGAGACCCTGTCACAGAGCTAGGATAATTAACATCCATGAGGATGATGGGGCATTGAAGAAATAAAGAAAGACCACCTGGCCACAAACGAGGAAGCCGGATTACCATAATAAACAGCCAGGTAGAAGGGACAGACAAAGGGCCATAATCCACTGAAAGTTTTGAAGCTTTTTAATCAAACATGGTATTCCCAAGACCAAAGTAGATGGGCAGCCGAAAAGATGTTGTTTATCATCTATAACCAAAGGAAAAAGAATTGAAGAATAGAAGGCTGAAGGTTGTTTCTGAAATAAATAAATGACCTTTTGCTAAGTTTCCATGATCCGTTCATTGAATGAAGAGGTGGTTGAATCCTTAAGAGGAAAGACCTTGTAACATCACAGCAAATACACACCATAACTATTTTTCTAAGTCTTTGCCTAAAGGGACCTATTGCCATTTACACAGGTGATAGTATTCTTGGAAAGGGAAAACCTCAATATATTTGGAGAACTATTGGATACAGGTTCTGAGCTAACATTGATAATCAGAGACCAGAAGCATTGTTTTGGCCTCCCTATTAGTGTGGGAAGCCTATGGGTCCATGTAAGCCCATGGAGTCCTGTCTTATAGTGTGCCCACTGCATCCAGACACCACTAATTATTCATTTCTCCAGTCCCTGGGGGTATAATTGGAATTTATATACTGTATATGACAATTAGAGTTACCCTTATTATCAGGAGTGTCTCATGTCAACCCCCTGTGCCATCTGGGGGCAGCCAACATTTTAGAATGCTGCAATAGAGTCTACAGGCATACCCTAAGCCTCAATTATGAGAAATCTCTATGAATAATGAGGTACCATCCTTTAGGACAGAAAGTATCTGTTATATCAGTCCATTCTGAGATAATAAACAATTGCCAGAACATACTCAAGGCCCAGCAGCTCCATTATGTGTATTTTGTTTTTTACAGCCTGATCAGAATTGTGACATTGGTAGGTAAGACATACATTGCAACCATCCTTGAAAATACTCTTAAAATTACCTTGCTAATGTTGGGTCAATATCCCTTCTGCTTTATCTCTGCAATTGTGGATAATATCCTGAAGCATTTTTGTTAAACCACTATATCATTATGTGTATTATCTTAAGCAATAAAAAAGGCATATAAAAACCTTTAATTTGTTGTCATAAGATTTTCTATAGAAGTTAAAAAAACATAGTGTTTGAAGTCATAGACTAGTCCCAAATTATACTTATTTTTAGTGTGAGTCCTGGCTCTTTTGCTAGCTGGCAGATCTGGGCAAGAGCAAGGGCAATTAATTTTACCATTTGAACTGATTTAATTTCTGGGAGTGGCTCTTATTTTAAGAGTAAATTCAGACCTGTTATAACATAACTTGCTTGGTAAATTTTAGTTTTTCCTTTGAAGTTAAGCCATTAACAGACAAAATTAAATTAGAGATATTGGAAGGAGTCTCCAATGGGTTTGGAGTGTTTCCCAGCAGTGGTGAGCAATCATGGCATTCTCCTTCTACTAGGTTTGGATTGTTGCATGGATAGTGATGTGTGAAGGGGAAAGAAGGTAACTAGCTGAGAAATTCTGAGTGTGTTCTGTCAGCAGAAGAGTCAGCATTGGAAATAATTAATTTTAAAGGAGACCTACAACTAAATCACTGGAAGTTTTCACAAGATTTGCCACTGCCTCGACAGCTCTTAGATGAGGTGGATATGGCTTGGCTACTACATCTAATGAAAGATTGAAATGGGCAAAGGTCTTTAAGTCATTTCTATGTATTTATTCAATACTCTGTTATGGATTGAATGTTTATGTTCCCCCTGAATTCATATGCTGAAATTCTAATCCCCGGTGTGGCTATATGTGGAGTAAGGAAGTAGTTATGGGAAACAAGGTTATGAGGATGGGGTCTTCATCCAATAGGATTAGTGTCCTTATAAGAATAGAAAACAAAGAGTTTGACTTCTCTCTCTCTCTCTCTCTCTCTCTCTCTCTCTCTCTCTCTCTCTCTCTCTTTCCACCGCCTCCCTCCCTTCCACTCTCTCTAAATATCAAATATATCCTTGGATGAGGATCAAAATAAAATACATTGGAGGTCGCTGCTCAGAGAACAGTAACCAGAGACCAGGTCAATTTAATCAAAACCACATCCAGTAGAAATGGAACTTGCCTGTTCAATGAACCCAGGGATCAACACATTCTCATTTGGGCTCAAATCAAAATAAGAAGGAGCTCAAAACTTTTTAACTACAATCCTTAGAGAACAATTAAACAAGTAAGCTCGTAGAATCTTTTTTTATTGACAGGATAGCCTCTAGGTTCAATGAGGGGCTAAGAATTACTGGTAAAAGAAAAGGCCTTGGCCACTAGTTGATATCAAGGACAGCTGATACACTTTCTCCCTTCTCCAAAGCAAGGACTTTGGAATTATGTTTGGATTCATATTCTCGCTTTACTTACTGTGTGAAAAGATGGGCGATATGCCATCCTTCTTAGGCTCACTTTCCCAACTGAAAAATGGTGATGATAGGATTTATCCTCCAGGATTATTGTCATGATTAGAGTTAACAGATGTTAAACGACAAGCATATTTTAATGTATTCATTGATGGCAACTATTAGTAATTTATTCCATTGTCTCCCTCCATAGTTTTCTACATTTCTTATGGCTTGTGTTGAAATAAATTTCTTGGCTCAAGATGGAGTCGTTCTTGCCCCGCGTGCCTCATCAGCAAACTGAAGCTTAGATAACTTTTGTGTCCCTCTAAATGTCTGCTTGACCAGAGAAAGGGAACCGCTGACCCTTGAACAACATGGGGTTAGGAGATTTCTCAGCCTCCATAATCGAATGAGCCAAGTCTACACAAATATCCTCACTGACACAAGAACCCTGTGATTACATTGGGCCTCCCCCGATAATCCAGACTAATTTCCTCATTTCAAGGTCTTCAACTTAATCACATCTGCTAAGTCTCTTTTGCCATATAAGGCAACATTCACAAAGATTAGGACCTGGATATCTTTGTGGGCCATCAGTCATCCTAATACACACACACACACACACACACACATTAGCAAATAAGTTTACTTTACTTCATCGCTGACTTTTGTGTGTTTAATCTAAGCATTACAATTATGCCAACACCAAATAGCTTTCAAGTTTTTACAATTAAAAAAGAAATGTTGTGGGACTTCAGTAGATTGCTTTGGCTTCTTCTAATTATGGTGAAATGTTAATCTAAAATCTCTGTAACAAAGGTCTCAATAGACTTCATGAACATTATCTTAATTTTATTCTTGCAACTTCAAAATACGATGGGGTAGCCGTCAGGTATTCTGTGATAAAAAACACATTGCAAAGTTCAAGCTTTTGAAATAAAGGAAGGTGACTTATTAAAATGTTCTTAGTGTCTGTGATTTACTGATAACATGTGAGGTGGAAGAAAAGGAATCAGTATCTGATGTTCAACTCATGGTTTAACTGTAAAGGTATAGATTAAGAAAGCAATTGTTAATGGCTCCTAACTAAAACAATAAAGCTGTACGATACAAAACATATACACTGTTTTTATTTTAGCATATCAGTAAGACTCATTATTTTTTTAAGTCCCACTCAAATCATAACAGATCAAATGAGAAATGCATGTCACATGTCATTATATAATTTAAATTCAGTACCAGTCACTAGACATTTCAAAGCAAATTAACATCCACTAGTTCTCATAAAAACAGACATCTCTTTACTAAAACCTCAAACACTTCTGAACTTCTCAATTACTTGCCCTCTTACAATATACAGTAAATTCCTGGAATCAAGTGACTTTCTCCCATTCCTTTTGGTGTTCTAGAACATTCCTGCCAATGCTTATAATGATAAGTGAGCTCTGCTGATGAAGTTTATACCCTCAGAATCCAGGAAAGTCACACATTTCTTGACTTGCTTCTCTCAGTGAGCAGCCCACGTCTACTTCTTTCCCTTTAATATTTTCATGATCTCTTCAAATCAACTCATAAATGAAACTGAGATATTGTATTTCGTCTATACATGGATTGGGCAAAAGTAGGCTTATAGCTATGTGTATGCAAAACACAGAGTTTACTCTTGTACAATCATTTATTCATTATTGTATTACTAGAGGCCTGGTGCACAAAATTCATGCATGGATTCCAGCCCAGCCTGCACCCTCTCCAATCTGGGACCCCTTGGGGGATGTCCAACTGCCAGTTTAGGCTCAATTGAGATCAGGCTTAAACTGGTAGTTGGATATCCCTCTCACAATCTGGGACCACTGGTTCCTAACCGCTTACCTGCCTGCCTGCCTGATTGCCCCTAACCACTTCTGCCTGCCAGCCTGATCATCCCCTAACCACTCCCCTGCTGGCCTAATTGACATATAACTGCTTCCCTGCTGGCCTGATCACCCACAACTGCCCTGTCCTGCTGTGACCTGTCTCCTCCTCCAGGCCCCGCCTCTGCTGTGCATGCGACCATCTTGTGACAGCCATCTTGTGATGGCCATCTTGTGACAATGTTAGGGTGTGATGTGTGAAGCATGATGACCACCTAGGCGATTATTAGTATAGATTTTAATAGGAACAACTGTAAACCTACTTTTGCTTACCCCACATTTATCCCTAAACTTTGTCTATCCATTTAAAATACCATGATAAAAAAGACTTTTCCCAAGACAAACAAAAACTCATAGACACAGACAACAGTATGTTGCTACCAGAGGGGAAGGGGGCTGGGGGAGAGGTAGTAAGGGTAGCTGGTGATGGAAGGAGACTTTATTTTGGGTGGTAAACACACAATACAATCTACAGATAAAGATAATAGAAGTGTGTACTTGTAATTTTATTTACCAACTAGAGGCCCGGTACACGAAATTTGTGCACCGTGTGGGGGAGAGGGTGGTCCCTCAGCCCAGCCTGCACCCTCTCCAATCTGGAACCCCTTGAGGGATGTCTGACTGCCCATTTAGGCAGTTGGACATCCCTCTCACAATCCAGGACTGCTGGTTCCCAAATGCTCACCTGCTTGCCTTCCTGATTGCCCCTAAATCTTTCTGCCTGCCAGCCTGACCACTCCCCTGCTAGCCTGATTGATGCCTAACTGCTCCCCTGACAGCCTGTTTGCCCGTAACTGCCTTCCCCTGCAGGCCTGGTCACCCCTAATTGCCCTCCCCTGCAGGCCTGGGTCCCCCCCAAACTACCCTTGCCTGCAGACCCAGTCACCCCCAACCTCCTTCCTCTGCCAGCTGGGTCACCCCTAACTGCCCTCCCTAGCAGGCTTGATCGCCCACAACTGCCCTCCCTTGCAGGCCATCTTGTGGTGGCCATCTTGTGTCCACATGGGGGCAGGATCTTTGACCACATAAGGGCAGCCATCTTGTATGTTGGAGTGATGGTCAATCTGCATATTACTCTTTTATGAGATAGGATAGAGGGCTGGCACACCGGTGGGAGCCAGCTGGTTTGCCATGAAAGGTGTCCCGGACCAGGGTGGGGGTTCCCTTAGGTGTGGGGCGGCCTGGGCAAGGGGCCTGTGGTGGTTTGCAGGCTAGCCCCCTGACCAAGCAGAGGCCTGGGATCTGGGATTTATTTATCTTCTACAATTGACACTTGTAGCCTGGAGTGGAGCCAAGCCTTTTGCTCACTCAGTGGCGGCAGCCATTTCTGTTGGGATTTATGTATCTCCTATAATTGAAACTTTGTAGCCTTAAGCAGAGGCCAAAGCAGGCCAGGACTGCAGAAGCTTGGCTTCCTCCATCACCACAGGCAACCCTAGCCTCCTGCTCTCTCCAGCACCATGGCTGCTGCCATTTCTGTTGAGATTTATTTATCTTCTATAACTGAAACTTTGTAGCATTGAGTGGAGGCCTGGGCAGGCAAGGGCAGGCGGAAAGCTTTGCTTCCTCCATTGCCAGGGAAACCCAAGCCTCCCTCCTGCTTTCTGTGGCTGCAACCATCGTGGGTGGGTTTATTTGCATATTCCCTCCTGATTGGCTGGTGGATGTAGCGGAGGTATGGTCAATTTGCATATTACTCTTTTATTAGATGGATGTCACCACAAAAAAATTCAATAACATTTTAAAAAAGTCTTCCCTGAAACAGTGTCTTCCTCTACTCCCTAGAAAGAACCACAGTTCTGCCATGATACTGATTGATTTTGTGTGTGTGTGTGTGTGTGTGTGTTGTAAGATCTTTTTGTTTTCACTAGTTTGTGGCTATATATATATATGCATATATCTCCTGAGGCTCTCTAGTTTGCTTTAGAGATTGGAGAATCCCAGTCTAAAAATGACCATTTTTTTCTTCTTGGTACATCCCAGGATGGCCCCTGGCCTGTGTGTGCTTGTTTCCCAGCCATCATTGCCTGAGTCTAGGACCCGCCTTAGTTCTTCTTCCTGCTCCTCATGCCTTTGCTCCAGGTGCCAGAGCTCCATGGGTGGCCTGCTGTCATCACCCTCTGCACCTGTCCAATTAGCAGGCCAGAGCTACTGCCAGCACAGCCTCTGTGCTGGTGACTGCTGTGCCCTGTGACCTCATTGCTGGCAAGGCAGCCACTCAGAGGTATGTGGTGTCTAGACACCATTTGTTGGAACTGCTAGGTGAGCAAAAGCTGTGGTTCTGGAAGTTTCTCATGGCTCTGTTCAAAGGTGGAGAAAGACTCATTAAAGACTTGCCCACTGGGCCTAGGTCATCCATCTCTGCACCCTCAGTGCTTGTCACAGGGCCGGATTCTCAGTTTGAGTTCACAAATGTTTGTTGAATTCATAGCAGTTTGGAGTGATGTTGATTTTATGCTGCCACACAAAAAGATGAAGAGCATGGATGCTGGAGGCGGAAGAACATTGGGTTTAAATCCTGACTCTATCACTTTCTGCTGTATGATGTTAGGCATGTTTTACAATGACCCCGTGCCTCAGTTTCCTCACCTGTTAAATGGGAGCATTAGTAGTCCCATTTTATAGAGGTGTGATTATTAGGAGAGCTCCCAGTTGGAAATCTATTTAAAAATCACTGGGCACATGGTTAAAGCTCCAAAATAGCGATATGTTTTTATTTTATTATTCTTATTTTTCTTTATTGATTAAGGTATTACATATGTGTTCTTATTGCCCCATTGCCCTCCCCACCCTCCCCCTCACTCATGCCCTCACCCCCTGTTGTCTGTGTCCATTGGTCAGGCTTATATGCATGCATACAAGTCCTTTGGTTGATCTCTCCCCCTTACCCCCACCCTCCCCTACCTTCCCTCTGAGATTTGATTTTTAATCACCTCCACTTTCCAGTCTCCCAACCAGACTGCCAACTGTCATAATTTTCTCAATCTCATATCCTATATAGGTGACATTATGTTAAACATCAGGTTAGTATAATATTACAGGCAAATACTAGTAAATTTAGTAAAAACATTTCTTTCTCCTCCAGTGCTGAATGTTCAAACTGGGTTGAAGGAATGTCTGTTCCCATACAGGAATCAGGGGAGAGGCTCCAGGCTTGGGGCTTCCTTCTAAGTCTCACGTTGTTAAGGAAACGACAGCAAGGCACCGCAATATGAACGCACCGCACAACTCCCTCCTTGAATCAAGGGAGTCTGCTCTGCCTCACTTAACCGATAATGTTGAAGGCAACAAATATTAGCTAAGATGTGCTGTGCCTGTAAGACATACCGCTGAAAAGGAGAAATCATGCTTGGAAGGGGCGGGGAGGAGGAGGGAGGTGACTGGTGCCAGAAGAAGAAAGAGCCGGTGGGAGCACCTTGCAGAAGGAACTCTGGCAGGCTAGAATGCCCCCCCCCCCCCCGCTTCCTGCCCCCCCCCTCCCGCTTCTGGAGGGAGCTGATGAGGCTGGACCTTCTCATTAGGTTTCAAGGGGACCTCCTCCTTCCTGCTTCTCCAAGAGACAGGGTTCATGGTTTGTAAGCAAGCAGGGGGTCTTCTGGAAGTAGAGGCTGTGGACCATGCCTTTATGGCTAAATTACTTTTACCTTCAGGGTTGTAATTTCTTGTCCTCTACCTCTGCCCCATCTGCACAAACACGCGCGTGCACACACACACACACACACCCTTCTTTATTTTATTTATTTCTGGATGGTATGTGCTGGTATTAGTTGTATTAATTTACTATGTAGAATGCCTTAGGAAAGATCCCTGAACAGAGGTAAGGCTTTCAGTCTCCTAACCTGGTGTTCATTTCGGCCATGTTTCACCAGGTGGCATCCAGTGTCATTTGCTGAGTCTACTGCGTTCCTCCAAGTATGGCTTCTGCAACCATCATATGGCACCTAGGTGGATCTATATTCACCTTATGGATAATTTCACCATCAGCAGCTGTCCTAATACAAAAAGTCAAAAGAAGGAGACGAATTTTTATATTAAATTGCAACCTAAAAACTTAACTTTCTTACCTAACCACGAGGTGGCGCATTCAACCCATAATCAGCCACTACTAAGTCTGTTAGGAATATTTTATTTTTATGCAGGCATTTTTACTGTTTGGGGAAGGACTCTAAAGCTGAGATAAAAGAGAATATCGTGTCTTAGAAATCTTAATTTTAGATAAAATTCCATAAGTTATACTGGAGTATCATTTTCTAAAACATGAGTTGCATTTAAAAAAAAAGTCTTAATGGCCAAACTGTGAGTAATTCTGAGCTACTTAATGTACCAAGTGATAGATTTATGTAAGCCTACATTTTGAAATGGATAGATTTGCAAAATGCAGCAGCTGTAAACAACATGAACCTGGATTTTCTGTTGCACGCTGCTTTACTCAGAAGGAACCTACTATATTCACGTGTCTTCTTAAACCTAAATTTTCACAATGACATTAATCCAAATTAATTCTCCTTATTGTATTTGTTTACAGATTGCCTTTCAAAGGCCAGGTATTATACTTAACACAAACAAGAAGACCCCTTCCACAGAGACATAGAAGCATGAACAGACTATTGAACTCAGAGCGAAGGCAGGGGAGGGTGGGTAGGAAGAGATCAACCAATGAACTTGTATGTATATATGCATAACCTATAGACATAGACAGTGGGGTGATGAGAGCCTGGGGCGGGGTGGTGACAGGAGCGGGTTGGAAGAGGTCAACGGGGAGAAAAGGGGGACCTATGTAATACTTTCAACAATCAAGATTGAAAAAAAGGAAGAAAAGAAAACTCCTTTCAAACTAATGGTCTTTAAAGAGGACTAATTTCACCGGAGTTGATGTTGATTATATGAAAATAAATGATAATGTGTCTTGAATATGATAATGTGCTTAATAGCTGACCTAGTCTCTTGCCTAAAAAAAGAGATGATCAATTTCAGTAGGAGATGTTGGCTTCCTCCATGAAGCCTAGCACTGGCCTTTGATATTATGAACCAGCAGTAGGTCACCAGAAGGGGCATGCCAACCCAACGTACAGTTTGCATGTTCCCCACAACACAGGGAAGGCTGGTAGCTGCATAAGCCACACTTTGTGGGGTGAAGCAAATCATGCTGGGTATCTCCTGATGAAATCTAACCAAATTTAATATCAAAAGCATCTTCAGAAGGGCAACCAACACCCTGAAGAGAATTTGGGGCAAGGGTTCTATTGGATGTATGGTGGGGGGAGGACAGAGGGAGTAACACCACTGTCTGAGCTGGGAGGGGGTGCTGGGACATCTTGAAGTCACTCAAAGCACAGATATTGAGGATTTGTTTTCTACAACATCAACATATCACCCAGGGGTTGTTGTCTCCATCCTCTGCTTCTGCAGGATTATGAATTCTCTTGGAACCATTAGCCCTATCTAAATCTGAACACTGCCTCAGACCACCAATAGGCATCACTTCTGTTTGATGGGCGAGTGTAGCCAACTGACAGCTAGAGGTGCACACAAGAGAAAGGGGAGTGCACCTAATACCTCAGCACAGGACATGGGTGGCATTCACTTGAATGGAGACTGGGTGCCAGCGCGCCACCTGGTGCTGGCAAGCGTTATTGCAGTTTCTTGCTGGTCCTGGTTCTGATGCTGAGCTCCCGGATGCTAGTCCCAGGGCTTTCAACGCCTCTCTCATGTCCCCCAGACCTTGGTCTGAAACAGGAGAATGACCCAGCTTCCTGGACAGTCTAGAGGACCACAGGCACCTAACAGGAGCTGAGACAGGGTTTGTGGAGGAAGTGTATGTAGCTATCATGAAAATGAAGAAATATATTTTTAATCTAGTAATTTAGTTAGTCCTACGTTGTTGTAAAGCATCAATATAGTTTATTTTAAAAGAATTAAATTAATTAATTCAAAATTGGAAGCACCTCATATAGATGGCCCAATTATCTACAGTGATGAGACAACCATAATTTCTTTTAATTTAGTCATCATTAAGGGAAGTTATATTTAACTCTGACTCTAAATTCCACAAAACAAAATCAGAAAATGCTCAAGGTGCCCAATAATGAATTACAACTGATGTAGTTGAAAACAAATAATTAGTTTCCATCTGATTTGTGAAGTCAAAATCATTTGCTTGGAAATCAATGACTCAAAAAGTAAAAAAGTCAAGAGAGAGGTATGCTAATTTATTTTTAAGAAAAATACACAGGCAATCAGTCAATTACTAAAAAAAAGAAAAGAAAAGAAACCCATTTGTGTTTTTCTCCTTTGTTACACCGTTACAACAGAGAAGTCCACTGGTGTAATTAACTTCAGTTTGTTCAAGGGTTAGCTAGGAGACAGTATTATGCAGTAAGTAAGGGTATGACCTCTGAGTGAGACTCTCATCTCAACAAGTTGCCTACCATAAGCAAGTCATTTTACCTTCTGAATCCTTGCCTTTCTCAGCTATTCCCTGGGAATAATAATAGCTTCTAATTGTGGCAGAGAAAATACACTGAGTTTTCCAAACATTGTTGCTTTCGGTGGGTCCACATCTAGACTTTACTTCCCAGCTCCCCTTCAATCCAGTTGATGTTGTTACTAATTCTGGTGAGCACAATGGGTGTATGGAGCCCCTTCATGCGGTTTCTTTCCTGGTTGTCCAGCTGCCTGCAAAAGACCCAGTGGAGAAAGTGGAGGCTCAGGGTGGGGATGCTGATGGTAGAGATACTAGCTCGAAAAAGCCTAGATTCCCTGGCTTTGGAATCACTGCTTGAAGAAAAGGGATTGTGAAATGAGCAAGTAATGAACTTCCCTTTGTTAAGTCACTGAGATGTGCTTGATAGAACAAGTCACATACCCCAGATAATACCCCACCTCATAAAGTTCTCCTAGGGATTAAAAGAGATAGCAATCCCAGAGAGCTTAGAACGCAGCCAGTGTTCAATAATCCATGGACATTGTTACTATTTAAAGGCCAAAGAAACCTATAATGTCCTGTTGTATATTACAGCTTTTGGTAATTGTTAATATAGTCTGAGAAAGATAAAGAAACTGATAATACACACACACAAAATCAATTCTGTAATGCATAAAATTCTATTACTTCAGGTAGTATAATATCACTCCTTATCTCCTGGCACAGAACCTGGTAGAGCATCAGTATTCATTAAGGGTTGACTGAATGATAGTTTCAATGAATAAATTAACTCATGAATATAATATAATAAAGGAAAGTTTCCCTGTTCAATTGCACTGAACAGAATTACCATGTACCCTATAGAGATTAGGAATTTTCAGAGACTCGGGAGTGGAAAAGATGCTTAACCTTAAGAGGGAGGAGGAACAGAAAGGAACACAGAAGTAGCTTCAACTAAATTGGTCCTGCGCTAGTTCTTACAATATATGGTGACTGCGGGAGTGTCTGTGTGATTATTACCTACCTAATTTACAGTGCTTCTGTGTATTCTGTTTGCAGGCAAACATAACATAATCAAAGGTTTAATAAAAGAAAAATAATGTTCAAAACCGATGGTTGTGATTATACAGAAGTTTTGAAAGGGATGTGTCATCTGAGTTTATTAAATGAGCCATCCCTGTGATAAAAGACCTGGATATGATAATGCTTTTGGCATTCAAAAGACCACAAAGATAACTTTCGGCTCAAATTGAGAGATTAATAAGAGAATAATTGCGAAGAGACAGCATTAGTGGCGGGAAGGAAATTTCAGGCAAGGAGTGACTCATGAACACCTTGGCAAGGGGGTCAGAAGCCTTAAACTCCAGTCCCAGACTTGTGGTTTATCGTGGGCTTGGGGGCAGATAAACTCTCAGAAGCTCCATTCTCTGGTGCATAAAATTATGGGATTAACTGGCCAATTTTGTGATGATTCGGGGTTATTTGCTTAATATCATCATTACAAACACTAGTTTTCCTTGCACCACGTGGGAAAAAAATTATCAGAAGGGCTTCAGCTCAGAGAATGCTAGATAAATCACCTTTCAACCGTATTCTTTCTGGATGCATAAATAGTTGTTTTTTAGAGCCAAGTTCTATCAGATAAGAAATGGAAAGAAATGTGGAAACTAGAACATGTTATTCATGCTTAATTGGGCATATACAGTTTGTACGTATTGCAGACAAAGGAATACCAAATAGGGCAGGTGGTCTAATGAACCTTCATAACAATAGAAGCAGTGGGGGTGGGTGGGTGGGGGGCGGAGGAGGGAGGGGGTGGTGGAGGGGAAGGTGGTATTGATCCAGAAAGAAAAGATAATTCAAAGATGTATTTATGGCAGATCTGCCCCCCCAGTTCCTAGGCAACAAGACACTGTTCAAACAGAAAGGGAGGTAATTAGAGGCCCTGGAAGATTTGGTCTTCCATCCTTAAGGAAAGCTATCTGCAAGAAGTTAAACGATACGTGACTCCTAAGGGTGGCATTACAGGTGTCTAAATTTAAGTGGAATTTCGTTTCATGTGCCCTCCACCGATGGTTTGTTCCTTCCTTCAGCGGAGCCCACCCTCCCTGGCCCGGGCCGCCTCTGCACACAGCTCTCGGCTCTGCATCAGCGGCCTCCAGCTGCATCGCTCACTTTCCCCGCAGTTGGCAACTATTTTTAGGAGAGACTGCTGAGAAGAAGAAAAATCGTGGACATGGGGAAGGAAAATATGCTTTCCTGGTGATTTGTTGAAAAGAACCTTTTTTTCAATGCATAAAAAAATCCCTTTATGTTCAAAGAGCGTCCGCTCCAGATTTTGTCTGGTGTTCTTCGCTTTCTGTCCGGATCCAATGCAGAGAAGCGCCCCAGCAAAAGCAGAGCGCACAGCAGGGGCGAGGCGGAAGCGAGCCCAAATCCGCCTCAACCGGGCTCTGGTCTGTGCGGAAAATGCCAACCAATACAGGCAAAATCATGAGCCATTCTCGAGCATGTTTAATCTCAAATCTAGTTATCAATGTAGTTGGAAAATAAACTCTAAGGATCGCCCTTCTCATGAATTTAACGTATATTCACAAATACATATGGGTCATCTTGTCTGTGTCAGATGCTGATGGGTGCAACAAAGACATGATGGTGGACAGATCCATCATGAGTCCAGATTCATGGAGCCTCCAACCTGCGCAGGAAAGTGGAGAAAACCACTGAACCAGTAAACTCATAAGTGACTAAATACATGCAAACAGTGCTAACATCCAAGGAATTAAAAAAAAAATAGTTTCTCCAAAAGCCAGTAACAAGTTAATATACTTTGGTATACGTTATTAGAGAAGATCTGTGAGGAGGTGATTTAAACTAAATCCTGAAGGATGAAATACCCTCAGCTAGGAGTCAGGGTGGAAAACAGCAGTTTAAGCAGAGGGAACAGCATTTTAAGCAGTGGAACAGCATGTGCCAAAGCTGAAGTACAGGGGGCTTGGTCATTTCCAGTAGAAGTACTGAGGGGGCAGGAGGGAAGGGTGGTGCAGGCTGAGATTGAAAAGTTGTCTATCATTTTAAGTGCAGTGAAAACCGATATAGGGTTTACACAGGCCATTGCTATCTTCTGCCTTACTGTAAAAAAAAAAAAAAAAAAAAAGAATGGATAATGGAATTAAGAAGGAAAGCACAAATACAAGTTGGAAGGCTCCATGGCAGAGGAAAAATACATTGTGTCATTCTAATCAAAAAAGCAGAATTCACTCAGAATGTCTTAAAATGAGGGATGGAAAAAGCAGGGCACACAGCTTAGGCAACCCAAAGACAAATCACATCCTGTCCCAGACGTAAGAAAAATGTCAGCCGATGGGGTCAAAAATCATGAGCTATTCTCAAGCATTTTCAGTTTAATGCAAGGAATTGCTTATCCCTCCAATGGAATTGATGAGAAGCTAAACAGGAGTTGGTGGTGAGATGCTACAGGGATTAACACCATCAGGAAGCCACTACCTCCCAAGGCTGGAGGGCTCAAGGGAGGATATAATGTTAGCAGAATCCAAGGCTGTGTCATCAGGTGGACGTGAGAACAATGGGCCAGTGCAGAGGGGTTGCAGCCAGGGAGGAGATGAAGCTCATGCAGGGGATGCTGCCCAAAGCAAGAGGCTTACAAGCCTCTCCAACCCCACGGCGCTTCCCATTGACAAAGTCCAGCTAGAAGGCAGCTTACACAGGACCCTGGAGAACTGAGACCACAGGAATCAGCCACCTTCAATGGACAGCAGAGCAATGGGAAGGCAAACAGACCAGGAGCCAGCATGTATGCTTTGAAGATGGAATCCGTAACAACTGTAGTAAACTAAACATGGGGAGAAGCAGAAGTGTAGAGTCAAGAAGTGTTCTGAGCTTAAACAACTAGGTGGATCATGATAACATTGGCTTTGATGTGACAAAAAAAGAAGCAAGTTATAAGGGCTAGGAGTCCAACTTCCGTTATCTTTAAGCTGAAAAGTGTGAGACATCTGAAGTCAGGTAGGATTGAAAAGAGAAACCTCATTAGAAAGAAGAATAAGTCATAGACAGCAATGCAGAGCGGCCTTGATACCTTGGGAAGGGAGGAGTGGAGTGGGATTTGGGAGGTATAAAAAGGGGTTATCTCTGTAGAATTATTTAACTTTAAAAAGGTATAAAGCATGTAAGAACTAAGAGGATATAAAAACAAAAACATTAATATTCACTTAATGTGAAGCGTTGAACACTGTTGCCAGTGAAGAACTTTTCTTAATGGTTTCCAGTAACTAATAAGGGTGTGAAATTAATTTTGCATATGCTGAATTGTGCTTATATACACTATAACCAGCATTTAGTTTTATGTAAATGAATTATATATATATTTAGTATTAAGAGAAAATGTTTGAAAGATAAAATTAATATCAAACAGCTCTCTCGTAGAGTTTCATTACTTTTTGCAAGTAGGCAATATATATTCATATTAATTTCTCTTTTTGTTTTCAATTATAAGAATTGCCTTAGACATTCTTTTAAACTGAAATTCAACAAATGTAATGCTCAAGTCATGTTCTATAAGAAACTAAGCCATATTTAGACAGTAAACATTCATAAAAGAAAAAAAAATTATGAAGCTTATTTTTCAAAATGTTAAAAAAATTTGACCAAGCTAGGTACGAACTACATGAGAATCCAATATAATAAGAGCTCATTATGTTATTCTCTATATATTTTCTTTTTGCCTAACATATATACTACCAGTCTCAAAAAAGACTGTATTGGATAAAGAAGTAAATCAAGTGGGGGTAGACAGCCCTTGAAGAATGAACAAGGTGTGAGGAGTGGAGAGAAATTGCATTGAAGAGAGGTATCAAGGGAAGTTTTGTTTGCTTTTAGTTTAGTGTTGGTTTTAATATTGATACTACAGGGCATTTCTCCGCTGAAGAAAATTATCCTGCAGAGAGGAAGGATTTAACGATGCAGGATCAAGACATGACAATGCTAAACCTCAGAGGGAAGGTAGGGGAGGGTGGGGGTAAGGGGAGAGATCAACCAAAGGACTTGTATGCATGCATATAAGCCTAGCCAATGGACACAGACACCAGGGGGGTGAGGGCATGAGTGGGAGGGCGGGAAATGGGGGGATAAGGACACATATGCAATACCTTAATCAATAAAGAAAAAAAAAGACATGACAATGCAAGGGATTGGGACCCAGAGCACACATAAAAGGAATGGCCTTTACAGAAGGAGAGAAACTACGCTCATTAACCAGAGCCTCAGTAAAAATTACTTAAATATATGGAGATGTCTTTGCAACTCAGGTCAGAACTGTTAAGTGTCAAAATTGGTTGTTTTAATACAAAATGGGAACTATTTTCATAAACTAGAAGTGGGTATTATTCAAAATAACTTTGACTAGAATATAAAATTTGGTGAGTACAGGTTTATGTACTGGTTTCTTTCTTTCACAGAACCAGCTTTAAGTAGGTAAATTGCATTACATTGTTGGTTTAGCTACCCTTAAGGCACAGATATGAGTACTTAGAAATGTCAGTTTACACAGGATAATAGAAAATGAGACAAAAAAAAAAATCCTAAGTAATTTTATTTATTTCCCCAGAAAGAGGAGTAAACACCATCTCTCTCTCAAAGTTAAAGCACAGTCATGCCAATGTCAGACGGCTGGCAGGATGGCAAAAGGCCCCGTCCTACCATGGTCCCTGTAATTCCGCTGGATGGTCTTTCGCTGTAGAAATAATTCAATAATTACAGTCCCATTGTTCCTTAAGTAGAAGATATTCTCCTTAGTAATCATAGTTTTATTATCCTGCATCCGAATCAATGCCCCCACTTCCTTTCCTCTCTCAGAAATGTTGCCTAGCAATCCATCTTTTCACAGCTCACTGGCATCATTGCAAGACACAAGCAGGTTGGAGGAGAGCAGAAAAGGAAATTAACATCGAATTCTTTTATATTGAAATCGATTTTGCTATCTGGTAGATATGTTGAGGAGAAGTTTGTGTGGATGGAATTGGAAGACCTTAGTTAAATGATGTCATTCCTGTTCCCTGCATATTCCGTAATTGAGTTGGCCCCCTCCCCTCATTTCCAGTCTTGAAACAGGAGTTTCAAAGCAATAGATAATAAAGGTAAACTAGGGCCAGAAATGATACAACATTTCTATAATATTCATGTGTAGTCAGGAAAATAATGGTCCCTCAAGATGACCACATTATAGCGTCCAATCTGTGAATATGTTGCCCTCCATAGAAAAGGGGACTTTGCAGATGTGATGAATCTAATGATTTTTTTCTTTTCTTTTTTTTTTTTACAAGCGAAAATGTATTTTAAAAATCACAGCAGTAGAAGAAGTGAGCCATGGAAGAAGTGAGCCAGCTGGGCTGCGTTGGCCCAGGAAACAAGTAACAAAGGTAGAAGAAGGGCCCTTGGAGCTCAGGATAAAGAAAGACAGAAAGTGCCAGGGAGAAAGAAAGGGGGAAAGGTGTGAGGTATGCTCCAGGGAGAGAAAGAGTGCCGAATTTAAGAATCTTGAGATGGGGAAAGTGTCCTTGATGAACTCTGTGGGCCTGATGTAGTCACAAGGGTCCTTCTGTCTAACGATGAGGCAGGAGAGTCAAATTCAGAGGATTAGCAGCGATGAAAGCAGAGGTCAGAATGATATGCCGGGCCATGAGCCAAGGAGAGGGGGCAGCTGCTAGGAGCTAGAAAAAGCCAGGAAGCAGAGCCCCTGAAAGCCCCCAGCACGTTGCACTGCTAATTTTGTGATGTACTGGGAAGCTTATGAAGCCCTGAGCTTCTTAGGGACTGAAGGGACAACATGCCTGTTAGTGCTTTCTTTTCTTTCTGACCACGAGGAAGGCCTGGATACCATAATGAATTCGTGTTTGAAATACAAAGTATGCCAGGCTTACGTGGGTACTGGATGTATCGGGGCAACACTTTGTAGAGTCAAACCCCCATGCTGTACACCCGGAACCAGTACAAAATAACAGTGAAAGTAAAATGTAATTGGAAAATACAGATAGTAAAAATAAACAAAGTATCCTGGGCTTTATTTCATTTATTTCTTCAGAAAAGGACTCATTAAGCTTGTACTGTAAAAAATTGTGATATTGCATTTTTAATGATGACAGCCTATTCAGAACACAATGCTTATCTTCCCCATGGAGTTGCTCTCCTGTTTTCAACTTGAAGTAAACCCATGGAGAGAAACGAAAACTAGTCCCTTCGAAGAGAATTCTGCTTTGAAAGTGGCCAGACCATCTCTCAGATCTGGTCTTTGTCATCCACGATGCCCATGGCCCGGCGGAGTTAAACCACAGGGACCTCTGTTACATCGTGTTCATTCTCCGCTCAGGTTGGCATGTCCCGACTGTCCTGCAAGAAACTCTGCAGATGTACAGATGTGAGGCTCTGAACGCTCCCAAGAGCCTTCCCTATTGTGTTTGCAGCACAACACCCAGAACAATGAAGCACTATTTCACATGGTTGGGTGGAGAGATGAGCACTTTGTGCAGCTAAATGTTGCAACTCTAAACGTTGAGACAGCTTCCTGGAAAGAGGTTGCAATGCATCCGAAGGGTGTATTCTCAGCTGCGTTTATCTATCAGGCTGCTCTTTGCTATCTGCCTCCACCTATGCACTGCTTATATTTAGCTCAAACTTTCGGTGAATATAAAACAAGGTTCGCAATAAAATATTCATAATGCCAAACTCACAGCCTTCAATACCTGTGCTTTCTAGAATACCAAGTATGATGAAACCCTCCAATTAGAACTGAGTTTGGATCCTTTTTGTCCACTCACATTTTACATTACCTGTGTGTGTGCGCCTGCTATAAATAGCTGCCCTTTCCGCTGTAACCTTCAGCTGCCTTGGATGAATTTTAAAACTCCCATCGCAAATTCTTATAACCTTTTAGTGTTAAATAAGTCCTCACTGACATTTACAAGCCATACCATTTACAAGAGTGCGCCATGGTCTTCGTGTTTATCCCCCATTCGTGGCCATAAAATGTGATGTCTAATGCTCCACTGATTATTGCTGCAGTTGTAAGTGACACTCTTAATGAGTGATTTTCTTTTCTAGGCTTCATCCTGCATGCGCAGTACACAGTTAACGATATTCTGTGTTTAAAAAAATGTTTGCTCGCATCCAGTAACAAGCTTAAGATGAGCTATGTTCTTCAGTTTATGAAAAAGCATAACAACAGTGCAAATAATACTACCGGTCTAGGAAAGTAAAATGGATTGTTTTCCCAATGACACCAATTTATTATAGGTAAGACATTTCCTCCTTCGTGTTGAAGTCATTAAAAGTTTATCATGTACTTGGTGAATCTGTGAGTCAAAAGATGACCGATATTCTCTATTTACAGGCACATTGTATGAGCTAGGTGAGTGGATAGTTTGTGTTTAGTTTTAAATAACTCTTTTCAATGGGAAAGAAAGAAGAAAAGAAAAGAAAATACTTTCATGCTAATTTAGAAGTTTGGAAATTTGACATATATCTTTAAATTATGTTTTTTATGCATGTTTTGCTAGATCAATTTTTATTATGATGGTGAAAAAGGGGAGAAATAAAGACCTTTTAGGTTTGTTTTATTCCTGTTAAATTAAATTCAAAATTCTCAAGAAACAGCTCAAGCTGCCGCCACATGCACAACTAATGTGGTAATGGCTGTCCGGTCCCTCACACACAACTTGTCAATCTTTGTGAAATGTTTACTCATTTTTTTTATTGGATCATCAAAGAAATTCATGGATAGTCCTAAATTGGAAAGCAGCTTAGACTCAGCCTTCTTCACATCAGGAAACTTCATTTGTTGCCCAAATCTTTACAATCCTGCATTTTAGACCATAAATACTATCATTCTCCCCGCCCCCTCCCCCCCCCCCCCCCCCCCGCAAATAATCATTCCCAGAAGAAAATGCAAGCACTACTATGAAGGCTGGCACATTAAGACTTCGATGTTTACTCTTTTTTTTTTTTCTTTTCTTTTTTATCATTTTAAGTATTACAAATAGTAGTACATAGGTCTCCTTTTTTTCCCCCCATTGATCTCCCCCCAACCTCCCCTACCCCCCATTACATGCCTTCACCTGCCTGCCCTCCCCACCGCCCCAGTGTCTTGTATCCATTGGTTGTGCTTATATGCATGCGTACAAGTTCCTCGGTTGGTCTCTTACAGCCCTCCTCCCCCCAACCTCCCCTGTCTTCCCAATGTAGTTTGACAGTCTGTTCAATGCTTCTTTGCCCCTGTATCTTTTTCCCACCATTTCTTTCCTTTAAAAAGGTTTGCCTTGTTTACTCTTCAGCAAATGATTCATTATTTCCTCTCAAACTGGGCAGCTTGCTGAGAGCAGCTCCCTGCAGCATGGGGCCAGCAGGGAACCATGAGGACCATCAGCACAAGAGGTCCATCCACAGGTGCCAACAATCAGAGGAAGGCCAACGTGAGGGGGCGGCATAGCCAGCGGACATGGCCATCCATACCCATAAGCCAACAACATACGAATAATTACTTGGGATAGTAAAAGGATGAGGAAGATGACCAAAGAGCGTGTAGGGGCAGAGGTCAACGTGAATGCACTCCGTCAGCAGATGTAGGACCAGTGCTGATGTCATCAAGGAGCACAGTGAGAGGCTAAGGAATGTGGGAAAAGGAAAATGGCATGAAGTCACAGGGACAGGGTAACAACTATGCCAGAAGAAAAGATTTAAGAATGTGATTCATTTCAATTGTTCATGTTCTACCTTCTCTACCACTCCCTCTAAATCATCCAAACAAACCAAAGCCACATTGTTATTGCCATCACTGGTGTCCTGGCACCCTTGATTTGCGGGCCCTGAGTGACACACAAGAATAGAGATGTATCCATGAGACTTTTTCTGAGTGACTTACCAAATAATGATTCAAAATATGTTAGGTTCTGATTTTAGAATTCACCCAATTTTCCTATTTAAATGCAGAGTTGCTGCATTGCTCATGAAATGAACAATATGAGAAACAGATGCTTATGATCGGGTGTTTTTTTTTTAAAGGAAAATTGACAACCATTATATGTTCTTTGTCGTCCTATGTCTCTCTGAGATGGTATGAATATATTTATACAATGGGTTGTGTGTGGCTCTAATTCTAGAAGAGGGTTGAATAAATAACTTCTCAGAAACCAAACCACATAATGGAAAGTTAGATCTGCCCTATGCCACATGAATATCTGTAATAGCAATGAATTTCATCATTTTTTCAATTTGTTATAAGTAGGGTGGTGCCTGTAGAAAATGATTTTATGCATCTGTTCAACAAACATGCACTGAATGCATAGTAAGAACAGGGAACTGTGCTGGGTGCCAACTACAACAGCAAGCCAGACACACCATTTCTGACCTCAAGGAAATTAGTCTAGTGGGACTTAAACACTCTCAAGGGCAGGATATCAACTAGGCATGAAGCCTCACTGGAAAAAAGCAAGTAAACCAGAGGCTTAAAGGATGACCAAGAACTAGCTAAGCAGTTCAGCTACAGCTAGTGACAAGTAAACAAGAGTGAGAAGAAGGATTCTGTCTAATGATAGTTTTGGCTAATAAAGATTCTTTAAAATCATCTATTTTAATTTCTAACCAGAAATCTCACAGCATAAAAAAACAGAACACCTGAGTTTGTATGAAACCTTCCATTCTTTTTTTTTTAAATTGAGTTACTAGGGGCCCAGTGCATGAATTCATGCACCTTGAAAGGAACTGTGGGCCTCGAGGCTGCAGTGGGCACAGGGGCAGGTCTTGGCCCATCTTCCGTGCCCCTGCCTGACCCCTCCCGCCACGGGCCCCCATTCTCTGTCTGCCTGCAGTCCTGCTCTTGCCTCAGCTGCTCCCACTCTCTGATGACACCGGCCCCACTTGCACTCACTGACAGCACAGAGCTATTGCTCCCGGCACCAGCAGCAGGTGCGAGCAGGGCTGGTGCTGTCAGCAGGTGCAAGCAGTGGCTCCAGCGCTGGCTGTGGGTGCGAGCAGGGTCAGCACTGACAGTGGGTGCGAGCAGTGGCTGCAGTGCCAGCAGCGGTGCAAGTGGGGCCATGGCCTGCAGCAAGTGTGGATGGCAGCTGCTGCCCCGATTGCCCCTCAGGAGCAGGGGGAGGTGGTGAAGTCCTAAGGGGCAATCGGGGCCAGCAACTGCCACTCACACCCACTGCAGGCAATGGCCCCACTCACACCCGCTGCCGGCTCTGGAGCTGCTGCTTGCATCCACTACTGGCACCGAGCGATCGGGACCAGCACCAGGCGCCCGCAGCGGGTGCAAGTGGTGGATCTGGCTCTGGCTGTGAGTGTGAGCAGGGCTGGTGCTGGCAGCAGGTGTGAGCAGGGCCGGCTCCAGAAGCATGTGTGAGTGCTGGGCAGGACTGTGGCATGCAGGAGCAAAGAATTTTCAGTAACCACCAGAGGCTCACCCCATGACAGTGACTGGTGCCCTACCTTGGTCTGACGCCCCCGCTCACCTGCTCCATCATCCGACCATGGCCGACGCCCACCATGTTCTGAGCTCTGCTGCCTGCTGCTGACGCCTGCCATGTTCCGCGTGTGTTGCCTGGTGGTCAGCACACATCATAGCAATCAGTTGTTCGGTTGTTCTGCTGTTTGGTCTATTTGCATATTAGCCTTTTATTATATAAGATAGTTGACATATGTTAGTACATTAGTTTAGGTATTTAACATGATTCAATATGTGTATATATATATATTGTGAAATCATCCCCATAATTATGATGAAAACTTTCAAGATCTACTTTCTTAGTAACTTTCAAATATACAATATAGTATTATTAACTACTAGAGGCCTGGTGCATGAAATTTGTGCTTGGGTATGGTCCCTAGGCCTGGCCTGTGATCAGGGCCATCTTCCCCGGCTACCTGCAGCAGGCCTCATCCCCACCACCACCTACCCCTGTTTACCCATTCACCATTGGGTGATCGGAGCCAGCCAGACAGGGGGAAGAACCGAGAGTTCAGATGTCCTGCTCACTCGCCAGCCCTGCCCCCACCACCACCCACCCTGGTTCCCCATTTGTCATTGGGCAATCAGAGCCTGACAGCTGGAGGAAGGGACAAAGAGGTTGGCAGTTCCCGTCTGCTTGCCGGCCCTGCCTCCCCCACCCCCCCCCATGGGTTGCCCTCTTTGTGTGGGGTGACTAGTGGGGTGGGCGCCCTGGCCTGGTGCCACCCATGTCCCCCACCACTCACCCCTAGTTCCCTGTTTGCCATTGGGCGATTGGAGCCTGCTGGCTGGAGAAACGGTCCGAGAGGTGATCAGTATGCTTCTTAGTGGCTGGTCGAGCAGTTGTTCTGGTCATTCTGCCATTAGGGTCAATTTGCATATTACCCTTTTTATTTTATAGGATAGAGGCCCAGTGCACAGGTGGGGGCTGGCTGGCCTGCCCTGATAGGGGCCCCAGATAGGGGTGAGGGGGTCCCTGCTGGAGGGCAGGGCTGGCAGGGGCACAGGGCTGCCCATGCCCCCAGTCAGGGTGGGGTTTCCACTGGAGGGTGAGGGGCCGGGGTGGTTTGCAGGCCGACCATGCCCCCAATCCAGGTGGGAGTCCCTGCTGGGGGGCAGAACTGGCTGGGGTGAGGGGCCAGGGGTGGTTTGCAGGCCAGTCATGACCACGATCTGGGTGGGGGTCCCTGCTGGGGGATGGGGCTGGCTGGGCAAGGGGCCATGGTCATTCTGGTTATTCTGCCATTTTGGTCGCTGGGCTTTTATTATATAGGATAGTCAGTATTCTCTGCATTATATCCTCAGGACTTATTTATTTTAGAACGAGAGGTTTGTAGCTTTTGACAACTTTCACCCATTTTGCTCATCCCCTCCTTGCCAACTCTAGCAACCACCAATTTGTTCTCTATTATGATTTGAAATTATTTAAACTTGCTGTGCTTTCTCTATAAACATTCATTTGTTTAATAAATATTTGTTGAGGTGACACTTTTAGTCGCTGAAGATGAAATGTTGACAAGGAGAGAGATGACACTCAAGCCTAGTAGGCATTTGTCAAGCTCTTTGAGTACCGACAACTGAACACCTTTCTTTCTTTAAACAATTCTCCATTTTTTGAGTCTTGGTAGAGTACACAGAGTTTCTTCCCCTAGAAGTACTAAGAATGTTCAATAGTTTTACAGCTTCCCTTGCAGCTACCCACAAGCATGTACGTTAGGCTCTGCCAATCAGAACCAGTGACACAAAAAAGAAAAGAAAAGGGAGGTCACCTTTTCTCTCTGGCATTGATGGTGGTAGCAATGGCTTAGGATTGAACTTCATGCAGAAATAAAGACTGCACAGTTGGCTGCAGTGCTAACAGTAGTACCTGGTGGCAGCTGGAATGGCTTCTCAGCAGAGTAGCAGAATTTAAGGGAATATTCCAAGGCCTTGAGCCTAACTTTGATCAGCTAACCCCAAATCTTCCAAATAAACATATTTTTTTGCTATTTTAATCCAGTAGGCTCCTGTTGTTTACAACAAAGAACCATGATTAATAAACCAACTTCACAGCCAGCCAGTCATCAGGAGAAGCAACAATTAGAACAAGGAACACGTAAAGACCTATGGGACTCTGGAGTCTTCAGCATGTTGATTGCACAGACACATTTCACTATAAAAACTGAAGATATTTATTGTGACTTTGAGCTTTCTCTAGTAAAAATATTTGCATTAGTCTGGTTAGGTTGCTATAACAAAATGCCATAGACTGGGTAGCTTAAACAACAAACATTGATTTTTCACTGTTTTGGAAGTTGGAAAGTCCAAGATCCAGGCGCTGGCAGTTGTGATTTCTGGTGAGAGGCCACTTTCTGGCTTGTAGATATCTGCCTTCTAATTCATAGTGACATTTATACAGGGACGGGCAAAAGCAGGTTTGTAGTTGTGAGTACACAAAACACCGAGTTAATATTGCTATTATAAAAATTATAAACTGCATGTCTTTTTCCACACGAATAACTCTACACCTACTTTTGCCCACTCCTGTATGTATTTTAGTCCTAAATGAAGAATGTGACATGTTTTTTTATCAAATTGTCTAATTTGCTGCAGGCCCTATTTTCCATCAGGAAATCTTTAGGTTGTTTCCTGATAAAGAATCAAACAATTCCTATGATCTGCATTTGACTCTCTTTCCCCTAAACCTACAATTTTTCCTCAAACAAACCCTCTCCTCAGTATTGGGTATAAATGCAGCAGCCCTGATTCTGCCCTTCACCCACAGAAATTGGTACCCATGACATTTATTGAAGTTGTGTTTGGTGTTCACACAGATCTTCTTTTATGACAATGGACTTGTGTTGTTTCCTCTGCTCGGAGATGCACCTATGGGTGGAGATGCTTGAAGTCCTTGGGGTCCCATGTTTGTCCATCAGTCCAGTGGGTCACAGCCAGAGCACTTGCTCCAGGAAAGCTCTTTCCATCCCATCTCATCTCACTTCTGCCTTGACACAAGGGGTCAGTCATGGTCAGGTGAATCCAAATAACTACAGGCAAACAAGGTCAAGGGCTCTGAATTATGATTTGGGATTCTTTCTCCACCTAGTCTTTATGATATTAAGATGCAGGCCCTGTGTATAAGGACTCAATGATTTCTCCTGTCTTCATGTCTGAGATATAAAGAATATTACTAATTTAAAAAGCAAATTCAAATGCAAGTTCAAGTTCACCATTGTCAACACTTTGGTATAGTCCTGAAATAATTGAAAACCAGTATCCCACTTAATTGGTGGTCTAGCAAGAGTAACCTTGCTGTGGTAACCCTAATGTGGTAATTGGGTAGAGAAGGGGTGAAGGGAAAGAAATGTCACTGAACTTGGTTACTTACTCCACGCTTTTCTTTGCTCCAACATAGCAGTATAGGAATAGAACTCCCATTTTAATAATGAGGAAATATAAATGTGCAGAAAGATAAAATAAATTTCTGAAGTTCTGAAAGCCTGAAAATGGCAGAGACAGTTCCCACCTCTGACAGCAAGATGATGCCACCGTTTTGAACTTTGGATTTTTAGTTGCCGAACTGCTTCATTTCACAAAGTGCCTATAATCCCTAAATTCACAGCTTCTCCTCAGAGATCATCAGTGTTTCCAGGCAGCCGCTCTGAATGAAAGACTTCCCAGAATGTGAACATTTTTCATAAGTGCATTAAATAGGAGCTTCGAGGCATTATCCTCATATATATTTATGAGTAAAGATCATATAGGCCCAAGTCTGGGGTCATTTTCCATTAAAATGTACCACAAAATACATTGCAGTATGACCACCCGGTTTTCCATCTTAGATGCATTGCTGCAAAGCTGAGCACGAAGCAAAAAAGCGCAACTTTTACATCAAGGCATCTATTACCCATGGGTTCAAGAAACCTTGACTAAAAGGAAAAAGTCATTTTTGTTTCTCAGCTAAGTCCATTAAGCAATAGGCTGGTTTACAAGTAAATCAAATTCTAGGTATCTTTATCAAACTTTTGTACTTATGGTTTTATGTCAGAATACAATAACTTCTATTTTATAGTACAATAATCAATAAATCACAAGGTACTACCTCTTCCAGTGAAATTTATGTGGGCTGAAGATTCTACTGCTGACTCCTTTTCAAAGATTTAGTGTATGTGTGTGGCTTAATCCCCTCCTGCATCTCCAGCCCCATTCTCTCTCACCTAGAATATGACAGCCACCTGGTGGGTCTTTTATATAGTGGTATAGCATAAACATCTAGCTTCTTCTCTTCACTGCTCCACAGTCACTCCCACTTTAAAATCCCCCACTGGTTACTGCCAATTTTCAGAAGGTCAAAGGTATTAGTTTTCCAGGGAAGCTCCTTTCTGATACGTCCCTGTTTCACTGAACTAAGCTTCTCTCCATTCCGAAACTTGGCATCATCTCCTGGCACATCTCCCGCCTTGGGTCATGTGTCCTCACTTCAGAGATGCCTTCCCTTACCTGTCTTGGTATCCAAGTCCAATTCTTGAATTAAAACCTACATTTGGGTTTACTCCTTCAATGGAATATCTGTTGTGGCAATTAATTATAACGTATCTTTTCACACCATTAGAGCTCCAGTTTCTTGAAGTCAGAGATCTTGTGTGATTTAGTCCTTGTATTCTCAACACTTTGCATTGGTCTGAGATGTGGTAAGTATGAAATAAAGGACTGTTCAGTGGACGAATGAATGAACAAATGAATAAATGGAAGTGATGCATTGGTATTAATCCAGACTCCTTGGTGAAAGATGATATCCTAATATTTAAAACTCCCAGGGTCTGTAACGTCCAAAATGACCAAAGGCTGCACTGACCAGAAGTCAGTCCTGCAGTCAGTGCTGTGTTGCCATGGCGACCCAGCACTGACTGCCGCTGCTGCAGGTGCAGTGACCCAGCACTGACTGCTGAGGGGGCTGTGTATCAGGCCTGAAGAGAGAAGCAGGGTCTTATCTGTAGCCTATGTGGCAGCTGTTCATCAGCCTTGCCTCTCTCTTTCTCTCCAGGCCTGGCCAACAGCTGTGACTCTCTTTCTCTCTGGGCCTCCACAGGGGCTGCTGATCAGCCCCATCTCTCTGATCAGGCCTGAAGATAGGACCGGAGATGCTGACTGGCATAGAAACCGATAAATCAGAACCAAATCTGGGTGAACTGTGAGGAGCCAATGGCTGCCTAGGAGGTTGAGCTTTTGATGCTGACTGGCATAGAAACCAACCAATCAGAACCTAATCTGGGTGAACGGCAAAGGCAGAACCTAAGGTGAGGGTTCGGGGGGGGGGGGGTTTAAGGGCAACAGCTGTTTGGTGTAAGGTGTAAGAAGGTGGTTCCATTTTTTAATGACCGGTTTAGCAGTTTGGTGCATATGGCTGGCTATCAGTGCTGATTTAGGGATTATGTATTTTTTGTCTGCCAAGAGCATCTCCTCCTGATGAAAAAGGGTCTCCCCCCCACCCCATTTAAGCAATCCTATCCTATATAATCTATCTATACTGCTACAAGGGTAATATGCTAATTAGACCAGGTCAACCGGCCATCTTCCAGATGTCCAACTTCCTTCCGGACAAAATCATGGTGGTGGGGGCCAAGGCAGAGGTAGTTAGGGGCTATCAGGCTAGCAGGGCAGGGCAGTTGGGAGTGAGATCAGGCTGGCAGGGCAGGGCAGTTGGGGGTGATCAGGCTGGCAGACAGAAAAGTTAGGGGCGATCAGGCAGTCAGGCAGGCAGAGGCAGTTAGGGGTGATCAGGCAGGCAGGCAGGTGAGCACTTAGGAGTCAGCAGTTCCAGATTGTGAGAGGGATGTCCGACTGCTGGTTTAGGCCTGATCCCACAGGTAATTGAGCATTTGCATTAGGCCCCTGTGGGATAGGGCCTAAACCGGCAGTCAGATATCCCCCAAGGGGTCCCTGATTGAAGAGGGTGCAAGCTGGGCTGAGGGAACCCCCCACCCCGTGCATGAATTTCATGCACCGGGCCACTAGTATCTTTATAAAAGTCAATTAATTTAGAGAGGTTGAGTCTATTTTTTATTTATTTATTTATTTTTGGCACAGCAACATCTAGCACATAACATTAGGGGAAAAAGCATTCCTTTCCTGTATCTCATTTCTAATTCACCATCTTTTATGGTTATTTTTGAAGGCACAACATACATCTTTATTGGTAAATAATAAACAAACACCTTCCCATTTTATAATTCAAAACTTCCAGATTTGAAGAGGAACTGGAGTTCATGAAGATAGTCAGAGGTAACATTTAAATTTTACTATGTGCCTGGCACTGTGCTATGTATTTTATATGGGTTATCTCATTTAAACCTCATAACGTATTATGCTAGATACTAGTCTTATTCCCACTTTACAGATGAAAGAGAAGAATAGTGGGCCCAGGAACTAAATAACCATAGGAAGTTCAATGCAAATGTTCAGTTCCCAAAGATTGTGTTACCTTCTTTTTGGTGGAGCAACATACTGAATGAAAAATGCAACATTCCTCTTTCTTTTCCTGGTTGCAGGGTTAACCTCTATAAACCCCTATACTTTCTGGTCATAGATGTCAACTGTAAAGCTTATGCAATATGTAGTCTTCTACAGCTAAAATCTCATTGGAAAGCTTCTATTGCACAGTCTATTAAGCCAAGTTAAGTCATTCCTACATCAAATCTTTTATATTCATTTATATTCACCAGGCAAGACTAACCCCTTTTAGTGTGTCATGTGGACTTTGAAGTCCTGATTGGTTCACAAAATCATTTAGGACAGGGACAGTAATTTCTACAACATCTACTACCTTTTGCATTTAAATTGATAACTGTTACTTAAGACGCAGGCACTGTGTATAAGGACTCAGTGATTTCTCCCGTCTTCATGTCTGAGAGGTTCCGTAGCACTTCTGCTATCAAACTTTTTTGATGTGGCTAATTGAGTTCATCCCAATTTATGATTCAAAAAGCTTTGATTTTTAGATTGATGGCTGTCATATAAATATAGATTAAAATAAGCATAAATATGCAGGTGCTGATCTATAAAAACATCTGTGCTGTGAAGCAAACCACTTATAAAACATCAACAGAGAAAAAGCTCTGGAAGGGGGGGAGGAGTGGTTACAATCCTAGGGTTTGATCCAGAGACTACCACTCTTCAAATTCCTTAATGTATTAAAAGCTTCCACTGCAGTGGTAATCTCATTCTCTTCTGCTAAGAATGAGTAGGTAAAAGCTATGCATCTCTTTGAGGCTCTACCTTTCCAAAGAGAGAAAAACGAAGTATAGTTCCATAAGGTTAAAATATTAGCATAAAGCAATCTCAAGTGCTCGGTTATATTGTTAGGGTCTCCACTTTTAACAGTCACAGAAAAGTGCTTCATAAACCAGATCCTAAATGCTTCAAATAGTTTCAAATACAAATAAAAGATATGATCTAAATGCAAAATCAAATAACCATCTACCATAGCAATTTTAGGTGGATACTTATATAATCTTGTTAATAACTCCTGAAAATAAACATGGTGCAAGCTGGTAAGGAAGTGATTTTTCAAAATGAAAATCTCTTTTTCTATTGTGGAAGTTTTATATGAGGCATGTATATCTCGTTACTTCCCTGTAGAAGCACAATACTGAGTTTAAGTAGAGGCAAATTGCTTGCCTCATCAGTGAAAGGTAGGTGATTAGGAATAAAATAAAAATAAATTTTCACTTAGGACTGAATGGACTAGATAATCATTAAATGATTGCATTAGAGTAAGGAAAGGTTTTATTTCCATCTGTCCTTAGTTAGCTGATCAAGTTGAATGAACATAAAGGCTGAGTCACAAAGGTTTATGGGCCAAATGGAACATACACCCAAAATGAAAATTTTTAAAATTTATCTTGTTCTCATCTCAAGCTCTCTTTCTCCCTCCCCTTGTCCTCATTGTGAGAATTGAAAATAAATTCAGGTAAAAAATACAATGTGAAGTAATGAAAACTAGAATTATTTCATTTTCTGCTGTTTACCATGAAATTACAGAAATGCACAGTGGTAGCACTTGAATGTTTGATTTTAACAGAACTAATGTAAAAAGTGTTATTAGCAGCCAATAGTGAGCTATTCTTACAGAATTTACTCCACAAGGAGGAGTAATTGTTTGAAATTTGATATTAAAACATTTGTTTCCTGCCCTAACTGGTTTGGCTCAGTGGATAGATTGTTGGCCTGTGGACGGAAAGGTCCCCGGTTCAATTACAGTCAAGGGCATGTACCTTGGTTGCGGGCACATTCCCAGTGGGAGGTATGCAGGAGGCAGATGATCGATGTTTCTCTCTCATCAATGTTTCTAACTCTCTATCTCTATCCCTTCCTCTCTGTAAAAAATCAATAAAGTATATATTTATATATTTTTTTAAATAAATCTTTATTGTTCAGATTATTACAGATGTTCCTCTTTCTTTTTTTCCCCCCCCATAGCTCCCCTCCACCAGATTCCCCACCCCACCTCATGCCCTTACCCCCCGCCACTGTCTTCATCTTTAGGAGTAAGATTTTTGTCCAATCTCTTCCCGCACCCCTCACACCTACTTCCCCTGAGAGTCATCAGTCCATTCCCTTTCTATATCCCTGATTCTATTATATTCACCAGTCCATTCTGTTCTTCAGATTTTTATTCACTTGATTTTTAGATTCACTTGTTGGTAGGTATGTATTTGATGTCATTTTGTTGTTCATAATTTTTATCTTTACCTTTTTCTTCTTCTTTCTCTTCTTAAAGAATACCCTTCAGCATTTCATGTAATTCTGGTTTGGTGGCGATGAACTCCTTTAGCTTTTTCTTATCTGTGAAGCTCTTTATCTGACCTTCAACTCTGAATGATAGCTTTGCTGGGTAAAGTAATCTTGGTTGTAGGTTCTTGCTGTTCATCACTTTGAATATTTCTTTCCACTCCCTTCTGGCCTGCATAGTTTCTGTTGAGAAATCAGCTGACAGTCATATGGGTACTCCCTTGTAGGTAACTAACCATTTTTCTCTTGCTGCTTTCAAGATTCTCTCTTTGTCTTTTGCCCTTGGCATTTTAATTATGATGTGTCTTGGTGTGGTCCTCTTTGGATTCCTTTTGTTTGGGGTTCTGTGTGCTTCCTGGACTTGTAAGTCTATTTCTTTCACCAGGTAGGGAAAGTTTTCTGTCATTATTTCTTCTAATAGGTTTTCAGTATTTTGCTCTCTCTCTTCTTCTGGCACCCCAAAAATTCGGATGTTGGTACGCTTCAAGTTGTCCCAGAGGCTCCTTACACTATCTTCATATTTTTGGATTCTTTTTTCTTTTTGTTTTTCTGGTTGGGTGTTTTTGTTTCCTCATATTTCAGATCTTTGGTTTGATTCTTGGGGTACGTTGATCTACAGTTGAGTTTCTGTATATTCTTTATTTTAGACAGTGTATGCTTCATTTCTGACTGGTCCTTTTCCATTTTTTTTGGCATTCTCATTAAGGTCCTTGAAGGTCTCACTAAGCTCCTCAGAAGTGTCATCAAGTTTCTCGGCAGTTTTTAGAAGATTCTTGAGTAACCTTATAAATGTGGTTCTGAACTCTATATCATCCAGTAGTTTGCTTTCCTCTGTTTCTTTCATTCGTGACATGTTTCTTTGTTTCCGCATTTTGGCTGCTTCCCTGTGTTGATGGAGTGGCTTTGTGTGGTAGGTGACGTATAGGGGGCAGTAGCTCAGTCTCCCCAATCACCTGATGTGGACGCTCTTGGTACACCCCTTTGTGGGCTGAGTGCAAAGTCTTGGTGTAGTTAAGCCTTAATTGCTGTTGGTACCCTGGGAGGAATTGACCTCCAGGCCAATCGGCTGTGAGGACTCGCTGTATCTATAAGAACTGCTGTGCTGGAGACATGCTTATGGTGCAGGAGTTGTTTCAGTGGGGCTTTGGTGCTCGCTGAGTCTGCCTCTTGAATGTGTCACTTATGGATGTGAGGAGTTGAAATTTGGTTTCTCACACTGACCACTAGGTATACTGGCTTCTGGATCTCCAATGGGGTGCAGGTCAGCTATTGTCTGAGTCCACCCAGCAGGAGCTACAGCGAGAGCTACAGTTTTCTCCTCTTTGCTTGGGGTTTGGAGGTTTTGGAGCTGTCTGATCCGGGCTGCAAGGTTGTTAGATAGGGCAGTCCATTCATATGCAAAAGCCGCTGCTTGGAGCTTGGGTGGGTTTGTAGGTTGTGTGGGGTGGGGTCTCAGGGAGTCACTAGGCTCAGCTTTTCAGCGCTTGTGCACATCTCAGTGCTCTTTTCTTTTTCCTTCTAGTTGTAGAACTTCCACTCAGCCAGCTTTCCTGTGGTTCTGGGTGATAGACGTTTTGTCTTTTAGTTGTAGTTTAAATTGTTGTGTGAGGCAGCAGTTTAGGTGTTTACCTATGCCACCATCTTGGATTCCTCCCTGCTGAAAGGTATTCTTCCCGCAAACGATCTCCTTGGAATGGGCCTAAAGTACATTTTTTTAAAAAACATTTGTTTCCTGGCACCATTTCAATAGGAAAAATTGTTTATGTAACAATTAAAATTTTTATATGCACTACATATGTTACAACTGGGAAGGCAAACACATGGCTCTTAATTCCATCACAATCAATGTCTTTCTGAAACTCACAGAAAACATAAGTTAACAAGTATTGGTGCCTGGTAGTACTTATATATTTCATTAATGTTTATTTCTTTACATGTCTACTTACCAGTTGCATGCTTGGCCAAAAGAACTTCAGAGTATTTAAGCCACCTATTTATCTACTTAATAAAATCCCAGAATTGGTGGTCAGGAAACAACAGCTTCACATAACCCAGATATTTCTGATGTCTGTGATCCAAGATCATATTTTAGGAAAAAAGTGCTTTAAAGAATCATCACTTCATGGAAGCTGGATTAATCATTTTGTTGAGTAAGTATAATGATATTCATCTCTCAAATATCCATGGTAATTGGAGGAGTAGGTAACGTAAGTATTGATCATTAGGTTTCCAATACATTATTCACTTTTCTAATTTTGCCTAATATAATTTCAACTGAAGTGCTGTTCTTAGCCCCATTGTTGGTATGCTATGAGAAAAGATGGCCCAATGATATGCTGAATTATTGAGAAGGGATCAAATGATGCTTCTCCATTAAGAGCTTTTGAAATGTGGTAGATTACTGTTGATATCATAATATATGGGAGCAGGGCTTTTGGCCTCCTTATGCTGATGTTGGATGATGCCAGTTGAGTGGGATTTTCCAAAATGACAGGGGAGGGAAAAACAAATAATCTCACAATTGATTAAAACCTCATCCAGTTAGGATACTCGATCCACTCTCCAAACCCAAGAATGTAATAAAAAAGCACAAAAATATAGTTTAGACGTGGATGAGCAAATGCTCAATGCACATAACAATGACTCCGAAGAACCGTTCTTAGTCTCATGCCCACCTTTCTCGAACAATCATCAAAATCATGAATTTTTAAGTAGGCCTCCAAGACCAGCAGTTTTTGTTTGCAGTGGAAACTATTCCACTTGTTTAATTTTCAAGCAAGTGTTTTCTTCGCTTTGAGCTTCTTCTGTGCCCCAAATAGATACTGCTAATGTGCCTTTAAAAAAATCAGAATTTTAAAGAAGTAGTGCATGAAACTGTAAAAGCAGTTCATTAAATGTGCATCATTGCTGTTGGTTTTTAATCTTAGCTCTCTTCTCCCCTCATTGGGCACCACACCACTTTCATTAACATTCAGGGAGCTGCATACATGCATTAAGGAAAAGAAAGTTCTTCAGAGTAATGAAGCCAGAAGTAGATGACAACATCATCGCTTCTTCCTCTTGCTTTTCACTTAAATTCAATACCACTTCGCTAACCCCAAATAAGCCTTCTAAACACAGATATAGAAAGTCATTCTTTGTAGGTTATTACCATTCCTACTATAATTTTACAGAAAGCGCAAGGTACTGGAATGGATATTTTCGTAACAGGAGGAACAATTTAAATAATTTTCTTCAACATCTGCTAACTTCCATAACTGGAAGTCTATTGAGTTCTGCCTATGGGTTTGCTAGTGGTTGTTAAAGAGCTAACAGAAGAAGGTCCCTGCTGTGTCTGCGCTTACAATTTAAAGAAACAAAGCAAATGACAAATAAGCATAATAACTTGCATATGTATAGCGCTGATGGTGAGCACATTGCTTTCCCACTCCTTTTTTTAGTCAATGCTCCAAACTACCTTAAAAGACATGCAATATGACATCACGACACCAGTGTTATGTATGGACTAGCTGAGATTTATAGAAATGTTTAAGTTTCCGAGGGTACCACATGAATCCACAATGATTTGAGGTAGAAATTGAGAAATACAATTTGGGTAGTGAGAAGAAAATAATGGTGAGTAGGAAATCTAAAGTGAAATTATGGACAGGCTAGCGAGGGAGGGAGGATGTGAATTCATAAAGAATCAAAGATTTTACCTTTTAAAGTATGAGCACCAGGATAAACAATACATTTTATCCAGCGAGTTAGGAAAATGGTGGAAATAAAGCAAGATAGGTAGTGTTTCCTATACTCCAATGATTCGGAAGACCAGGGTTTGAAATCACTGGAGATGAAAGCACACAGAAGGTAGTTGATTCACATGAATTGAAGCCAGGCATAGGTAAGGATAATATGTTCTGGCTTAAAGGTTAATAAATTATGCCTCTGTTTAGTAGTCAGTATCAACCATGACACTATAAGTTGCCTTATGTCTATTAACATTAGGTGGATTCTGATTACCTGATGTTAGGATAAAGATTTTCTGAAATATCCTCAGGTGCTTAACACAGAAACTATGTCTAGTTGTCATGGGAATAATAGCTCACTTTTCAAAACCGGATAGGATTCTGGTTGTACCTTTCCTCGGGTTTTGCTCTTTCATTCAAGCTAATAATATCGGGGAAGAAATGTTGAAATGAGTTTCATATTCTCTTAATTGGGATGGTCTTCAGGTCAGGAGAAACCAATCAGGCTCCTGTGCTGATTGAACTTCTAACCTCAAGGGCTGACTTCTAAGATTACTGAAGCAGAACCTGAGCTCATTTTTATATCTTCTTAACTTAATTGGATGTGAATTTTATATTGTGCAAGGAAAAATAATTTTAAAAAGGCTTATTGTTTTGTGATAATTTGGCTAAACCTTTCTGTTTCATGTTTCAAGGTATTAGGACAATCTTTAAATGATGTTTCTAATTATTGTAGATTCTTCCTAGGCACAAAGTATGCTAACTATGGGAGCTACATAGATTGTTATTTTATTTGTGTCAAACCAACTTCCTAGGTTTTGAAGACCTTTTTTTAGCGTATTTAACAGAGAAAGTTTAAAAACACTTAACAAACTGGTTAATAGAAATGAACAAAACCAGGACAAAATTGATTCAGTGTTTTCTTAAGTTTTATATTATTTTAATATAATATATGCTGATAATTTTATTTTGTTTTATTTAAAGACTAGATGCCCAGTGCACAAAAATTCGTGCACTGGAGTGGGGGTCCCTCAGCCCGGCCTGTCCCTTCTCACAGTCCGGGAGCCCTCAGGGGATATCCTACTGACATCTGTGGGAGGCAATCGGGCTGATCAGGGGAAGGCACCGCCCCCATCACCCCACTGCTGCTCCCACTGACAGCTGTGGTGACTGTGAGGCCAGAGCCCCGGGCTTGAAGCCACCTGGGCTCACGGCTGTCTGAGCCCCAGGCCTCACAGCTGCTGTGGCTTTGTCTGGGTGGACATCCACCCTAATTAGCATATTACCCTTTTATTAGTATAGACTAGAAGCCTGGTGCTCAAAATTCATGCACCGGGGTGGCGGGGGGGGGGGTGGGGGCGTGGGCGCGGGTGTCCCTCAGCCCAGCCTGCACCCTCTCCAATCTGGGACATTCCTCTCACAATCCAGGACTGCTGGTTTCGAGCCACTCGCCTCCCTGCCTGCCTGATTGCCCCTAACCGCTTCTGCCTGCCAGCCTGATCGACACCTAAGTGCTCCCCTACTGGCCCAATTGCCGTAACTGCCCTCCCTGGCAGCCTGGTCACCCCTAACTGCCCTCCCTGCCAGCCTGGTCACCCCCAACTGCTCTCCCCTGCCAGCCTGGTCACCCATAACTGCCCTCCCCTGCAGGCCTGGTCGCCCCCAACTGCCCTCTCCTGCAGGCCTGATTGTCCATAATTGCCCTCCCTTGCAAATCTGGTCCCTCCCAACCTTCCTCCCCTGCAGCCATCTTGTGGCGACCATCTTGTGCCCACATAGGGGCAGCCATCTTGTGTGTTGGAGTGACGGTCAATTTGCATATTAGGTTTTTATTATATAGGATTTTTAAATTGATTTTTAGAGAGAAGAGGGGAGAGAGAGACAGAAACCTCAATGTGAAAGAAACATTGATTGGCTGCCTCCTGCAAGCCCCCTAAAGGAGATGGAGCCAGCAACCTAAGCATGTGCCCTGACCAAGAACCAAACTGGCAACCTTTCAGTGCATGGGACAATGCCCAACCAACTGAGCCACATGGCTAAGGTGTGCTGACAATTTTAAAGAAAAATTTCATAGGACTGAACTTTTACTTATATGTAAATTAGGTGTCTACATAAGTAGCATTAACCTGTTTTGTTTTTTTGTTCTGTTTTGTTTTCAGCTCTAGGTTCAGGAAAGAGGATGACTCTTCTAAAAATAATATGTATTGCTTAGGTTTCTTGTTATTTACGGCATTATCTATGAATACTAAAAGGATACCTTTACTGATATTTTGATTCTATTTGCTATGGGAAGAGAAAAGAGTATTCTGACCTTTATAGTGATATAGTTTATGTTCACAACTATTAAATTTATTTTCCTACTGAATCATGTATTTCTCTGCTCCATTTGCAATGCAAAGTGAAGGTTTCCCAGTGCCTCATTAATTTAAATTATCAATCAAATATGCTTATGAGAACTAAGTAAAGAAATATAATTTTCATCCTGACATGAGCTTCACTGGGCTTTTCTCCCCTAAGGAAAGATATACCCAGCTTTATCACCAGTGTTTTAAAATACAAAGGTCTTAAAATTTCGTGTTGAATGGATTCCTCTACACTTGCATGCTATCATTGTGGTGGTTTTAAATTGCTTAAAACTGCTTTCATTTATGCCACTTTTAATATGTTAGAAATAATAGTCCTCAGTACCCTCTTTTAAGATGAGGGAGAACAACAATATTCCTTGGAGATTTAAGGAGACGCAGGCTGGATAGCTGCACACTCACCCAGGTAATCATTTTGGGAAATACTGCTCAGGACTTGGGTGCTTCGAATTGTCTTTGGTTATTTTAAATAGCCATTCTGTGACTTCAGGGAACAACATTCCACCATCCTCTGATGACCCAGTTGTGACAGTGTGCATGTTCTTGTGGCATTTGCTGGGAAAAAGAGGTATTGAAACAGCAAAACGATGAAATCAACCATAGTTTCATATAGCTGAGCTTCTTGGGCATTTGAGTCCTACAAACTGAAATCCCAAACAGATGTGCTGCAGTTGTGAGGTCAGTAATTATCGAGGGCATTTTCTAATGGAGTCTGCCAAAGGCTTAGCAGCCCTACCTTGAGGACACTCAGTTGAAGAAAGGTGTGCAGTGAAGGTTTGTAGGACCTAGTCAGGATGCTGTGGGCTTCAAATAGGTACCACAGGACATGGAAACTTTACTGGGCTCGTTCCTGAATATGCTTTATGAAAAAAACGTGTCTTTCTACTCTTACAACTAGAACCGGGCAAGCAGCCGCTGCTTCAGAACTCAGTGATGATGCCACAATCCATGTAGATGGGTTTGGAAAGATTTCCAACCTACTAAGTTGGAAAATCCACACCAGATTTTGAAGTGGCAACCACATAAGTGAGGAGCCCATCTACTTGGTTTCTTGAGTGGTTTTCCACACACCCTCGAGGGCACGGAGGATTCTTTTCTTGATATTTCATGTTGGAAATGAGGTCATCCAATCAAAAGTAGTGGGGCTGCTTAGAAATGTTATGAGATGATTACTAACAACCAACAAATGTGTTTATTAATTACTGTGTTTTTGGAATTGGTAATGGTAATTTTCTTTCCAAAGAAAGTAAAGGGGAGTGAAAGAGTCTTGACACTGGTTTCACAATGTTTTGGGTTTTGGTTTATTGTTGGCAATCTATAAATCCTATTTATCCTTAGTAATATCTAAATATCCACATGTTTTAAAATGTAGCAAAAGGAGCAGAAGCAGAACATAGTGTGGCAGAAAATATGGGGAATGAAAAAAAAAGAAGCAAAATCTTGACATGTAGAGGGATTTTCAAATGTGGTTTTCTCTGCCAATGAAGCAAACACCCTAACACATGTCAATATATTTTAATAAGAAACAGCTTTATAATTTTCATTTTTAACATTCTATAATCCTTTAATTCTCATAAGCTCCATAACTTAAGAACAGGAAATGCCCAAGAATCTTAATTTTTTTAAAGAATCCCTCAAATATTTGGTGTGTGTGTTTGTGTACACTTAATTTACAAGTATACAACCTAAATAAAATATAGTATTTCAAAATGGTAGGAATCTTAGAAGAGGCCACCTGGTAAGAAGAAAGAGCAAACTTGTAGCTTCTTTGATGAAAGAAGCAGTAGGATCTTCCTGGTCATTGCTTCGGTGGATTCTTAGGATGCAAAGCAATTATTATAATTTAAATGGAATTAGTCAATTCAATATAATCCTGGAATCCTATATAAGACAGTGTAGTTGCCAGGTATGTTTTCATCTTAATTGGGAAAAATACTTACACTTTTTTAAAATTTAATTAATCTTTATTGTTCAGATTATTATAATTGTTCCTCTTTTTTCCCCCATAGCTCCCCTCCACCTGGTTCCCACCCCTGCCTCTGCCCTTACCTTCCCCCCCACTGTCCTCATCCATAGGTGTACGATTTTGGTCCAGTCTCTTCCCACACTCCCCACACCCCTTTCCCTCCAAGAATTGTCAGTCCACTCCCTTTCTATGCCCCTGATTCTATTATATTCACCAGTTTATTCTGTTCCTCAGATTTTTTTTATTCACTTGATTTTTAGATTTACTTGTTGATAGATATGTATTTTTTGTTCATAATTTTTATCTTTATATTTTTCTTCTTCTTCTTCTTAAAGAATACCTTTCAGCATTTCATATAATCCTGGTTTGGTGGTGATGAACTCCTTTAGCTTTTTCTTATCTGTGAAGTTCTTTATCTGACCTTCAATTCTGAATGATAGCTTTGCTGGGTAGAGTCATCTTGGTTGTAGGTTCTTGCTATTCATCACTTTGAATATTTCTTGCCACTCCCTTCTGGCCTGCATAGTTTCTGTTGAGAAATCAGCTGACAGTCTTATGGGTGCTCCCTTGTAGGTAACTAACTGTTTTTCTCTTGCTGCTTTTAATATTCTCTCTTTGTCTTTTGCTCTTGGCATTTTAATTATGATGTGTCTTGGTGTGGTCCTCTTTGGATTCCTTTTGTTTGGGGTTCTGTGTGCTTCCTGGACTTGTAAGTCTATTTCTTTCACCAGGTGGGGGAAATTTTTGGTCATTATTTCTTCAAATAGGTTTTCAGTATCTTGCTCTCTCTCTTCTTCTGGCACCCCCATAATTCTGATATTGGTATGCTTGAAGTTATCCCAGAGGCTCCTTACACTATCTTCATATTTTTGGATTCCTTTTTCTTTTTGCTTTTCTGGTTGAGTGTTTTTTGCTTCTTTGTATTTCAAATCTTTGACTTGATCTTGCAATCCTCTAGTCTGCTGTTAGATCTCTGTATAATATTTTTTATTTCAGTCAGTGTATGCTTAATTTCTACTTGGTCCTTTTTCATGTCCTCGAGGGTCTCGCTAAATTTAACGGCCTTTTCTAGAAAATTCTTGAAAAACCTTATAACCATGGTTTTGAACTCTATATCTAGTCGTTTGCTTTCATCCATTTCTTTCATTTGTGATCTGTTTATTTTTCTCCACATTTTGGCTGCTTCCCTGAGTTGATGGAGTGGCTTTGTGTGCTAGGTGTCCTATAGGGCTCAGTGGATCAGTCTCCCCAGTTACCTGAGGTGGACACTCTTGGTGCACCCCTTTGTGGGCTGTGTGCACATTCTTGTTGTAGTTAAGCCTTGATTGTTGTTTTTATCACTGGGAGGACTTGACCTCCAGGCCAATTGGCTGTGAGGATCTGCTGTGTCTACACTGGGAGAACTTCTGTGCTGGAGACACCCTTATGAGACAAGACTTGCAAAGTCCTCTGTGCTCAGCTTGGATGCGCGGAGTCTCAGGGTGGAGCAGACAGCATTGGTTTCCTGTCAGCCCTGCCCTAATAACCCCTGAGCCTCAGTGTCCTGTGATAATCTTGCAAACACCTCTGAGAGAAAGCTGCCCTGGAGTTCCGCCCACTGCCAGACAGTCCAGTTTCTCCCAGAATGAGTCTGGGTCCCCAGAGTCTTGCTTGGAACTGGAGTTCAGTGCAGTCAGGAGCTTTTGTCTCCCTCTTGCTTGAGAAAGCCAGCTGCGCACTCTGTTGCCAGTCCTCTCTGCATGCTCATTTGGTTCCTCTGCCTTCCACAGTTCCTCTGAGTCTCAGTGTGCTTTTCTCTTTCCTGATAGTCCAGTTTCACCCTGTATAAGTCTGGGTCCCCAGAGTCTCACCCAGAACTGGAGTTCAGCGCAGTTGGGAGCTTTTGTTTCCCTCCCACTTGAGAAAGCCAGCCACACACTCATTTGCCAGTCTGCTCTGCGCATGCATCTCAATACCTCTGCCTCCTGCAGCTCCTCTGAGTCTCAGTGTGCTTTTCTCTTTCCTTCTAGTTGTAGAATTTCTACTCAGCCAGCCTTCCTGTGGTTCTGAACAATGTCCGTTTTGTCTTTTAGTTGTAGTTTTGAAATTGTTGTGTGACGCAGCAGTTTAGGTGTTTACCTATGTGGCCATCTTGGTTTCTCCTCAATACTTACACTTTTTAAAGTGATAGTATTTACTCATGGAAATTAAAATTTCAATATTTTAATTTAGCTAATTCATTTTATTTTTTATTGATTTGGGAGAGGGAGAGAGATAGTAACATCAATGATAAGAGAAAATCATTAATCAGCTTCCTCCTGCACACCCTACACTTGGGATCCAGCTAGAACTCGGGCATGTGCCCTGACAGGGAATTGAACTATGACCTCCTGGTTCCTAGGTCAACACTCAACCACTGACCCATGCCGGCTGGGCTTGCTAGCTAACTTATCCTATATAATAAAAGCCCAGTGACTGAAATGGTGGAACGACCAGAGACCAGAATGACCTTGGCCCCTCGCCCCAGCTGGCCCCGCCCTCAGGGGGCAGTTAGGTGTGATCAGGCAGGCAGGCTAGTGGTTAGGGATGATCAGGCAGGCAGGCTAGTGGTTAGGGGTGATCAGGCAGCCAGGCAAGCAGTTAGGGGTGATCAGACAGGCAGGCAGAGGTGCTTAGGGGCGATCAGGCAAGCAGGCGAGCAGTTAGGAGTCAGCAGTCCCAGATTGCAAAGGATGTCCGACTGCTGGTGAAAGGTCCTGGATTGGGAGAGGGTACAGGCCATGCTGAGGGACCCTGCCCATGCACGAATTTCATGCACTGGGCCTCTAGTTTTAAATAAATTTTCACTTATTAGACCATCCACTTGTTCATGGATACTTGTCATCCCCATATCCAAAGAAAAGAGGGGAGGGGAAGGAAGGAAAAAGGAGAGGAGAAAGGGATGCATTAAACAAGAGAAGAGGAAGGAAAGAAAGAAGGACGGGAGGGAGGAAGAAAGGAAGGGCAAATGAAAGAAGAGTAGAGGGAAGTAGGAAGAGAGAATGAAAAGACATAAAACTTAATATTTATTGCTTTCTTTTGTCAGGCAAGTGTTTTATATCTTTTATTATAATTAATCATTGCAGCAACCCAATAAGACAGCTTTGGTATCTCCTCCATTTATCACCTGGGAAAACTGAAGAACGGAAAGTATAAATAAAATTTTAGCTCGTAAGTGGAGCTAGTAATAGAACAATTTTACCTGATTAAGAATGTGTAGTGCTAATATTATGTTCATCACTGACACAGTAAATATGGTTTAATATTTACTAAGTTGGATATTAGAAGCTTAATAAACTTAAGTCCTCATGCCTCATTTTTGCTTGAAGGATAATAAAGTCTTTGGTGACCTAAAAATGTATTGCATTTCAGAAAGAAGAGTGTAGCTGATGAAAAATGAATTAAAAAATTGACAAATTGATTACACAAACTATCAATTCTGCTGAAGTTTAGAATTTATTCCTTTATTTGTCAGAATATCAGTCTCTTAAAAATTGGCACCAAGAGAAAAAATTTTACATATATTCCATTAATATTTTCAATATTATTTCTCTGTTGCATCCCTATCATTTTTCTATCTTTTCTGGATACCACCTACTTGGGAATAGCCTAACCCCTCAGGTATTTTCCAGAGAGATGAAGTGGCTCCTATCAATCCAGAGCCATTCACAAAAAGCACAGTTAGTAGCTGTTCGTAGCCAACACTCACAACCAGGGTACGGGTGCATTGGCAAACAAAACCTGTCCATTACCTTCCTATTCTAAACTGACCTTGGAAGTTTTGGCCTAACAATTTACAGTTGGAAACAAATTTACCAGATATGCTAGTTCTGCAGTTTTAAGTTAACAAAAAGAAGGAAAATCCACTAAATTAAAAAAAGAAAAAATGTTAAATATGGAAACTTACATTAAATACTTGTGTATGAAGATGGATTTCTTACATTGTAGAAAACAAGCCAAAACATTTATTAAAAGTAATCTTTAGTGATAATTAGCTGCTTCTAAGTTTTTTTCCTATCATTTCTGTCAGATTTCATCAGTAATCTGTCACCGACCTTTTCATACCTATAGTAACTTATCATCTGACTGAAGACTCAGCTCCACCGTTAGTCCCATGACAGTGATGAGACCATTTAGAGTCTATATTAGTCTAAGTTTTAGACTAATGAATTATCAGGGAGTTCTATAAGGAGGCAGTGTTGTTCATCTGATAACTCCATTTTCCGCCTAAGAAATCTTCTCTCTTGCAATAAGAAAATGGCAATAACTTTTGCATGGTAGTAATAATCAATGGCGAGCTTCTGCATGAGAGCTTTCTAGGAGCTTTTTGCTGCTGGTCTTTTTCAGTCTCATAATATTATGAAAGTTGAAATGAATTTTGCACATCACCCAATCAATCTCCCTATTGACAAATAAGAACATTGAAGCTTACAGAAATGTAATGAGTTCTCTAAATCATCAAGGCCAGTTAAGGGTGAAATAAGAACCAAGCATCAATTCTCCTGTGAAATAGCTTATTAGACTTTCCACTGAACCACACATCTTTGCAGTTCCGCTATTGAATATGGACTAAATTCTAGATTCCTGTTATCTATTCACTCACCGATCATTTATCTATTTTATTTATAGACCAGCTTGCTTCAGAGAGGCTGTAAATTGACTTGCAAAAGTAGACAAAGCACCATGAGATTTTAAACATTTAATTATGAAGTGAAAAGAGCATGAATTTTGTAAAAATAAGTGGAAGCCATGGTTGAGGATAATGAACAAAATGTATGTCAGGGGACTTTTCCATTGACTAAAGATGAGACGTGAATAAGAATCTGAGATTTTTACTTGCAAAAGAAGAAACATGATTACATCGGGTAGATCAGATAACCGAACCATTGGTTACAGTGAATTACAGTAGCCATAAAGTAAGAATAACTCACAGATCTAGAAACAGAAACAAACTCACAGATATAGAGAACAGAAACAAACTCACAGATATAGAGAATAAACTGATGCTTGTGGCCAGAGGGGAGGGGTAAGGAGCACAGATAAAAAAAAAGAAGTGAGGGGAATAAGAGATATAAACTTCCAGTTAAAGTAAATCACAGGAATGGAAATTACAGCATAGGGAATATAGTCAATAAGCTCTCAATAACTTTGCATGGTGATAGAAGGATACTAGACTTATCATGGCGATCACACTGTAAGGTATAGAAATGTTGAATTACTATGTTGTATACCGGAAACAAATATAATTTTGTATGGCAACTATACTTCAATTAAAAAAAAATAGAATAAACCAGTTGCTCAAAAGAGCAGTCAATACTTTCTGGCAAAATTAATAAATCATTTTCTTGAAGAAAATGGCACCGCTCCAAAGAAATAAATTGCAAATAAAATCAGCTTTGTGCTGTAGCTCTTTTCTGACCATATGTTCTGTCAGAATGTAAAAAGAAAGTAAGTAGAACATTTTCTTCATTATGGTTTTACAAAATTATAAATAGAACTTTTTTAATATTATAACTTAAAGTACACATATAATTAAACTCCTGCCTGACTATAATTATAGCCGTATATTTAAGGATATCATTTTATGTGAAGTCACAGTCAATAATAAAATTGCTGCCCCCTGATACCATTTTCCTACTGATGTTGGAAACTCTGTCATTTTAAGGTGAGAAGTCTAGGGTTTATGGGAGTTCTGAAGTTGTAAAGAACATCAAAACTCTCAAAAGATAGTGATTAAGCCTGTGGTCACAGATAGTAATTACCTAAATATTATACACTAGAAATAAGGCTAATTGATTCACTTACACTCTCCTTAGTTTTTTAATTATTCTTTGAATATAGTTTATTATGCCTCCATGAATGATTACAATGTTTATGGAAAGGAAAAGTCAGCTCAAACTAGATCCATCCCATTTCTAGGTCAAGTTCACTAACGTTACATAGACAGACAGAAGGTTGCTTATTTATTTATTGTGAAATAATCACTGGTTGATAAAAGCAAAAAGCCTTTAACATTGACCACTCAGAAGCTCAACATTATCATTTCATCAAGAGATTGATCCCAATCAGCCATGTTGTTACCTTTTTGTGTCTTAGCTATGGCTTTCCAAAGGATCCAGATTCATATTTTGTTTTGGTTTTTATAATTGTGTTTATTTTGCCTCCTATTTCATTTCAACAGTCCATTTGGTCAGTCAGGTAAACAAATTTCCTGTCAAACTTTTATCCCAGAGCTCATGAAATAGACTACCCCATTCAAGAGACACTCATCCTAGAATCATAAATCATAGATAAGAAAATCAAATTCTGTTTTTATATCAACTTGGTTGAAATTTTTATTTTTCATGAGAGATAACATAAAGATAAAAGATATTTTTGTACCCTCAGCTGTCCATTGTCTTCCCAAGATTTTAATTTCTTTCATATTTCCAGTTCAGTCTGGTAATAGAACTTCTTCCTACATAAATCAATAGACCTGGGAGTTTCAATGAGTTTGTCAGTTCTCAGAAGTTTGCTCAGTGCACATCAGAGACTTACAGGAAGAAAATGGGTCACCTGTTACACGTGCTTTGCCACTTCACCATTCCTCAGAAAGTCATCAATAACCATAGTCCCCTCTTTCATGAGAGACCAGAAACATTTTTTCTCTGCCTATCAAATGGCCCTTTTTGTTTCTTGTGGCATTGGGAACTCCTGCCTAAGCAGCTCTGAACATACCCTCCTTGAAAATGGTTATACCTGTTGCTTTACTTAGAGTGGTGCAGAATTTATAGTAATTCCTCTTTTAAGCATCATGTTGTTTTTACATACTGATTTCTTGATGATGTTCTTGATATAGATTTACTTTTTTAAAAATTGCCTCTTTTCAACATCCTCCTTGGATTATTTTTTTTTTCTTTCTAGCTAGCAATTTATAATTTTATTACTGAGTTAAAAAAAAAAGAGAGGTTGTCCTTAAACCTGTTCACCTTGCCCTCAAACAGATGCTGCATTCTGTTCTCATTGCACCAGTAATTGGGAAATATTTTGGTCAAGATGTCAAACAACACACCATATATCTGCATCTTACTAGAGTAGTTATTTATGTTTCCATACCAACAACTAGGACTCAGATAAACCATAATCCCTGTGCCTACTCTGTACACACACACACACACACACACACACACACTTCTTCATCCCCTATCTTTAAAACCCAGAAAATCATTAAAACTTCACAGGGCAAACCATCTATTTTTTATTTCATTTCATTGTATTTCATTTTATTTTATTTTATTTTATTTTATTTTATTTTATTTTATTTTATTTTATTTTATTTTAGAGAGAGAGAGATTTGTTGTTCCACTTATTTATGCATTCATTGGTTGCTTCTGGTTTGTATGTGCCCTGACCTGGGATCAAACCAGAAACCTTGGCATATCAGGATGATGCTCTAACCAACTGAGCTACCTTGTCCAGGGCCACAAATCACCAATTTTTAACATCTCTACTATAGTACTGTAGTTGCATAAACCAGGGAGCATTCCATGATGTTAAATCATCTCAATCTCTTTCTGATGAATCTCTGCTATTGAGGAAAAATGTGAACAGTGTCAGCCTAGCTCTTTTCTGCAGTCATTGAGTATTCAATGATCCATGAACCAAGTATCTAAAGTCACAGTCACATTTCTGCATCTTCTTTGTCATGGAATCCTTGGGCTTATAATAATACAATACAAGTCTGCTAACATCAAAACATGAGTTTCATAGGCATATATCCAAACCATAGTTTAGTTTTTGTATCAGGTAGGGTCCTGGTAAGAAAAGATGCCACACTGCATCTGAGTAATTTGAAAAGATTTTTTACTTTTTATTGAATTTGTTGGAATGACATTGGTTAATAAACGCAGGTTTCAAATGTGCAATTCAAAAAAACATCACCTGCATACTGCATTGCTAGCTTACCCCCCAAAGTCAAGTCTCTTTCTGTCCCCATTTATCTCCTCTTTGCCCACTTCCACCCCCCACCCTCTTTTCTCCTGTTATTACCATACTGTTGTCTGTCTATGTTTCATATATATATATATGGTGATTTCATATATTCATGGTGATTTATGAAGGTGTAGATAGGGTTTAGGGAATTTAATGAGGGCTGGTGTTGAAACTGAGGCTAACAACTGAGAGAGGTCTTTCAGAAGGGGAAGAGAGGGGGAAGAGGTGATGAACTTGCAAAGGGCATCTGTATGGAGAGGGCCCCCTGAGAGAAACTCTAGCCTCCAGTAGAGGGAAGCAGCCAATACTCAGGGAGGGAGCCTGGAAAATACATAAGCAAACCTCACTCTCTGTCTGTGCTTCCCATTGGCTGGATCCAACCTGAATCCAGAGGACAGGGACCCTATGGTCTAGGTCAGCATCCTGGGGCATAGAGTAGGAAAAGATTCAAACATGGAACTTGAGGGAATAAATGGAAACTGTTCAGCAGAGTCACCACACTTGAAAATGCTAACCAGGTGAGGTCACACGGCAGACATAACAAGGCATTTTCTAGTCCAAAGCAGAAAATCCGAGCTCTGGAATGGCATTCTAGAAGTGGGACGCTGAAGATAGTCTCATTGGGATTCAACTTGCACAATCTGTCATCCGACCTTTACATCAATTTCTAAGCTAATTTGTCTTTGTATCTCTCATGTGTCCTTAGATAGTCATTTGCATAGTAAATTCTCAGTAAATTCATGTGGAGTCACTGAACAACTTTCCTCTGACATTTGTCTTATATGAGTTCCCATCAGCAATGCTTCAAAATACCCAGACCAGCCATGTATCTACATGTGATGGTAGGCCAGATTTGGGCAAATACTCCAGAATGCTGTATTTCAAGGCAGCGTGAGCACCTACCTGTCAGGTAAATCTACTTAGAAAAGTCTCTTGGAATGCTCTGTAGTGCCTCATAAAAATGGCACAAATGGAAATGTTCAGCAGAAATTCATACTCTTTTTTTCTCAATTTCACTATGAGAAGAAGGGGGGACAAAAGGGATGCCAGCCAGTTTCAGTGGAAAATAGATGCAACATCTATTTCGGCCCACAAAGATGAATGGCTTGTAGCGATTGCCATTTGAAAATGGCAGTCTCAAATTGTAAGCATCAGGGAGATATTTTTAAAGGCAGGTAGGTCCTGTTCTGATGGAAATGCACATGCTTCACTATTCTACAGAATATATGTATGTATATTGCATCCAAAAAAAAGGTTTATTTTTTCCTCTAAAATTATAGTATCTCAGGAAAAAAAATCTGCACTGGGTAGTCAATGCATGCTCTATGCAGTTGTATTACTTTTTAGGCACAAAAGTAAACCCTTTAATTTCTACCATGTAATTAAGATAAAGATTCACCCAGCATGCAATTTTGCCTCCTTAACATCTTTTATGGTGCAGTCATTCTGACTGGCAAAGCAGCCTTCATTTTGGTCACTGACCCAGAAAGTACAAATGAGAGCTAGTAAAAGGATAACAATGTGCCTTCTGAATAACTCGCTGTGAAATGCTTCAAATTCAAAAGGCATCTTAATAAAAATGCACCCACCAATTCCATTCCTCTAGAGAAACACTAGAGAAGCACAAGGAGGAAATCTGAATTACACAGCTCCTTCTGCAGTAATCTAAAGATATTTTGAGCTCCATTTACAACATTTGGATGTGGTATCTTGCTGTTTTGGAGCCAGAAAAAAATGCGAAATCCTAATAGTTACATTCAATTAATGATAAACGACATTTCTCTACTTCACACGTTGCTGCTAGTGAGTGTCATTTATCTCAACACCATTTAAAAAGCTATTTTTCTTTATTTTATTTTTTTCTCAATATATTTTTATTGATTTCAGAGAGGAAGAGAGAGGGCGAGATTGAAACATCAGTTACGAGAAAGAATCATTGATCAGCTGTCTTCCGCAGGCCCCCAACTAGGGACTGAGCCTGCAAACTGGGCATGTGCCCCCTTAAGTGGAATCAAAGCTGGGACTCTTCAGTCCGCAGGCCAACGCTCTATCCACTGAAAAGCTCTCTTCATTTAAAGAAACATACCCAACAAAAGTAATTTAAATAGTTTTATGATACAATTAGGATATCTATTTTTTTTAAATCTTATTGTTGAGATTTTTTCTCCTTCCTCTTTTAAAGAATACCCTTCAACGTTTCATGTAATACTCTGTTGGTGGTAATGATCTCCTTTTTCTTTTTCTTTTTCTTTTTTTTTTAAGCAAAAATGCATAATATTTAAGACAGCGATAGGTGATACGGAAAAACATAAAAGAGGTGGGGATTTTGCAATTTTAAAGGAGGAGGTCATGGAAAGTCTCAGTGGGTGATATTTATGACCCTTGAAGATGAAGGAACTGCGGATGACTGCCCGAGCCACCCAGGATCTGGTGGGAAGGCATCCAGGCAGAGGGAAGAGCAAGCGCCAAGGCCCAGAGGTGGGAGTGCACCTGGTGTCTGAGGGTCGGGGATGGCGAAAGCAGGTGGAGAGGGCAGAGCAGGAGGCACGGGGTCAGAGGGTCCACAAGGTGGGCCCAGGCCCCAGAGCCCCTTTCTGGTGAGGACTTGGGTCCTAACTGAGAGAAGCGGGAGCCACGGTGAGTTCTGAGCAGAGGCAGGGGCAGGATCTGACTCAGGCTTGAACGGGACCCCTCGGATCACTGAGCTCGGAGTGGAATCTAAGTGAGGCCAGAGAAGGAAGAAGCTCCCCAGGAAGCCAGGTGACGTGGCAGCGAGGTGGAGGGCAAATGAGGATGCACCTGATGTCAGATCTGACAGGACCCACGTGTGAGGGAGTCGAGGGAGGTGGACCCCAGTGCTAGGGGCTGACACCTGCAGCGAGCGAAGCAGAAGAAATCCGCTTCTGCCCTCGGACCCAGGGCAGTTGCATTCTGGGCTCTGCTGTGACCCTGGGCAAATCCGTCCCTGCTCTGGGGCTCGGCGCCTGCTGTGCAATGGCTGCACTCCCTCTTGTCCGGGCCCTCCCCCAAGCCCCAAGGCTCTGAAGCAGCCATGCACCTGGCAGACCTGTCCCCTGTCCGCAGGAAGCCAGAGCCAGCAGCCGCCATGGCGTCGCATCAGGCCGCACATGCAGCTCATGCGGGAGCAGGCCCGGCAGGAACAGTGGGAGCCCATGCAGCAGCAGGCCTTCATGCAGTACATGCAGCAGCAGGCCGTCATGCATTATATGCAGCAGCAGGCCGTCATGCAGTACATGCAGCAGCAGGCCGTCATGCACTATATGCAGCAGCAGGCCATCATGCAGCACATGCAGCAGCAGGCCATCATGCACTACATGCAGCAGCAGGCCATCATGCAGCACATGCAGCAGCAGGCCGTCATGCACTACATGCAGCAGCAGCAGCTGGGGGGGCGCCCACCCCGGCCATCAGCACCCCCGTCCACTTCCAGTCTCTACCCCCTGTGCCCGGGGATGTGCTGAAGGTTGGGTTCGCTCCGGCCTGTCCCCTCCTGCTTGTCCCTGGACACACTAGAGCCGCCTTCTCCCCTGCCAGGTGCAGTCCTACCTGGCAAACCCCATCTCCTACCACCTGCAGCAATCCCGGGACCAGAAGGTACAGGAGCACCTGTCTGAGACCTGCGGGAACAAGTTGGCTGCCCACATCAGCCCTGCCCAGGGCTCCCAAAGCCCCTGCCAGCCTCCCCGGGGTGAGGGCTGGCCATGTGCTGTCCTCCTCAGCGGGCAACAGTGCGCCAACAGCCCCACGGCCATGCTGACACTGGTTCCAACCCTGAGAGGAGGTGAGTGAGGAGCTGGCCCGTGGCTGCCACCAAGGTACTGTCCTCAGGGAGCCCCAGTCTCAGGGGACACAGCCTGTCCTCACTGAGCCCCAGTCTGAGGGGGACACAGCCTGTCCTCACTGAGCCCCAGTCTGAGGGGGACACAGCCTGTCCTCAGGGAGCCTCAGTCTGAGGGGGACACCAGCCCTGTCCTCAGGGAGCCCCAGTCTGAGGGGACACAGCCTGTCTTCAGTGTGCCCCAGTCTGAGGGGGACACAGCCTGTCCTCAGGGACCCCCAGTCTGAGGGGGACACAGCCTGTCCTCAGGGAGCCCCAGTATGAGGGGGACACAGCCTGTCCTCAGGGAGCCCCGCCTGCTGGGAGGCTCACAGGAAACCTGCACAGCCACCCCCCTGGGCAGTGTGGCTCCCTGGGGAGGAGACCTGGTTAGGCCCTGGGGCTGTGGGATCTGGAAACTCATGGGCTCCCCCCCCCTCCGCCCCCCATCAGGAATGGAGGAGGGTGGGCTCCAAGGCGCCTCAAGGCAGGGCCCTCCCCAGGCAGACTTTTCTCTTTCAGTTTGACGTCATCGACAGCATTATGTGTCTGGACCATGTCCTGGGCTTCATCAGTCCTGAATCTCAGACTCCCAATATGGTCCTGCTGGCCAGGGAGGGTGGCGGTGCCAGAGGGAGAGGCTGAGGTCTTCCACGGCTCTAAGTCTGGAGAGAACCAGAATCGGGTCGCCTCCATCACATCATGTAACGAGGGCCCCGGGCCTGGGACAACTAGGGACATGCGTCCACCTGCAGACATGATGGGGCTTCAGCAGGGACAGGGGCCTGGGCCGTTGGGGGGGGGGGGGGCTCCTGGTGTGGTGGGGGCAGAGGGCATGGTGCTGGGCTTCAGCAGAGGGGGGCAGGGAGCATTGCTGGGGTCAGCAGGGGCCACAAGGAGACCCAGAGCTGGTGAGCTCCTTTGGGTTCCGGGGCTCCCCCTTCTCCAAGCCTAGGGCCCAGCGGGCACAGGCCCGAGGCCTCACTCCATGGGGTGAGTGACATGGCGGCTCTGTCCCCTTCCTCCAGAGCCTCTGGCGGCGAGAGCGCTCTCTGGGCCTCCTGGGCAGAGGGAGGCGGCTGGTGCAGGTGGGATGGAGCCAGGCTTGGAACCAAGAGGCCTGGCTTCTGGCTTTGGCTGTGACCTTGGGAAGTCTCTTCACTCTTCTGGGTCCTTGCTCTCAGCTGGCTGTTCACTACCTCCTCGAGGCTCCGTGTGTCGGCCGAACGCTTGGGGCCTGTGGCTTGTTCAGCCCTGGACTCCGCAGACTCTCAGGAGGGCAGGGATGACCGGCTGGAGAGGCCCCGAGTGGATTCTGAGCCCTCTGGTGCTGGCAGCAGGCCCCTTAGAGCTGCAGCTGACCTGGAGCCATGGGCCCTAGTGAGGACCGCTCACAGAGAGGGCCCCCCTCTCCACTTCACCCCACAGCTGCTGCTGTCCAGCAGCCACCTGAACGTGTATGGTCTCCTTTTGCTTTTTCTTGTCTGTGAAGCTCTTTACCTGACCTTCCATTCTAAAGGATAGCTTTGCTGGGTGGAGTAATCTTGGTTGTAGGTCTTAGCTCTTCATCACTTTGAATATTTCTTGCCACTCCCTTCTGGCCTGCATAGTTTCTGTTGAGAAATCCGCTGACAGTCGTATCTGACATATATTTTTAAAAATAAAGTTCTTGTCATTTGCATCAACTTCAGACTTTTGGGCAATACCTCCTGTAATATACATTTTTGTCCAGCTTGTTACATAGATAATGTTAGCATGACCTGTGAATGGATCTATTTGTTGCTGACCATTTTTTAAAATTATAGTTTTATTTTTTGTTTTTTGTTTTTTAACAGGGGTGGGGGGTGGTTGCATGTATAGTAATTTCCTGGGACTGCCCTAACAAAGTATTATAAACTGGATGGCTTAAACAATAAAATTTTTTAAAAATATTTTTTTCAATTACAGTTGACATACAATATTATATTAGTTTCAGGTGTACAACCCAGTGATTAGACATTTATATAACTTACAAAGTGATCACCCTGACAAATCTAATATCAATCTGACACCATACAAACTTACTAAAATATTATTGACTATATTCCCTATGCTGTACTTTACATCCTCATGACTAGTCTGTAGCTACCAATTTGTACTTCTTAATCCATTCGGCTTTTCCATCCCTCCTCCCAACCCCCTCCCATCTGGCAACCATCAGATGCTCTCTCCATCTATGAGTCTGTTTCTATTCTGCGTGTTCCTTTGTTTTTGTTTTTTTTTAGCTCCCACAGATAAGTGAAATTATATGGCATTTGTCTTCCTCTGTCTCACCTATAATGGAATATGACTTAATCATAAAAAAGATGAAAATATTGCCATCTGCAACAGCATGGATGGACCTAGAGGGTGTTATGCTGAGTAAACAATAGAAATTTACTGTTTCACAATAAGCTCTGGAGGCTAGAAGTCTAAGGTCAAGGTGTCTGCAGAGCTGGTTCCTCCTGAGGACTGTGAAGATTTCTCTCTCTGGGTTTCAGGTGGTCTGCCAGCAATCCAGCACTTCTTGACTTACAGATGAATCATATCAATTTCTGCCTTCATTTTCACATAGAATTCTTCCTGTGTGTGTGTGTGTATGTGTGTGTGTGTGTGTGTCCAAATTCCTCCTTTGCGTAAGGACATCAGTCATATTGGATTGTAGGCCTATTCTGACTTCCCTATGAACTCATCTTAACTAATTACATCTACAACAATCCCATTTTCAAAAAAGGTCACGTCAAAGATACCAGAGGTTAATATTTCAACTTATGAATTTGGGAAGGGCAGACACAATCCATCCTATGACAGCAGGTCCGACCAACAATTTCAGGGTTTTCTCTCCTTTTTGTGCTCCAGTTGCTATGCTTTCAATTGCTTCCAAGTTTATTAATGAGCTTCTACAATGTCTTCTGCTTTTAAACCCATTCAATGAATTATCTCTTATTCTTTGCTTTAGGTGTGCTTTATTTCACTCTTCTACTTATCTTCTCATTAGTTTCATTTCTCTTTAAATACTGTATTGTGAGTTAGGGTCAAGATCATTTTTTTTTCATATGAATATCCAAAGAGCTTACTCTATTTATTAGAAACACTCACCTTTTATTAGTGAACTGCTATTTTTAAAACATTTTGCACATTACTATTTAGACTTATTTTTACATATTAGATGTTTTTGATGTTTTTATAAAGAATATTTTTCTTGCAAGCTTTTTCTCCTATTCCATTTCCTGCTTGTATATAAACAAACTTATAATCATCAATACAGTGACACTATTTAAATCATTATTTAACTTAAGAGTTTTTAAATGAAGTAACTTTTTTTTCTTGAACATAATCATCTTGTTCTATAAATAATGAAATCTTTATTTCCCTCTTAACTATCCTCCTACTTTTATTTATTTTTTATCTTATTGGCTGGGGACCAAATTAAAATACTAAATTTTTTTAAAGCGCCATCTTTTTGTTTATAACCTTAAGGGAATATTTTCAATATTTCACCACAATATATAATTTTTCCTACAGATTTTTAAAAATATTATTTGTCAGATTAAGAAAATTCCTTTCTATTTTTAATCACCCAAAGAATTTTTGTTTGTTTTGTTGTTTATTTTAATAATTTCAACCACTGAGCCATGCCAACCAGGCCTGATATGTTTTTAATCTGTATTTACCTACCTGGAATAAACCCCACTCAGTCTTACAGATAAAACTTTCTCATGTTTATTAAAGTATCTTCTCAGAGAAATTGATTATAAACACATGTTGAAGTTTTTCTTGAAATTTGTCCCAAAAAAAGGAGCTTATGTCATGACAATTCAGATAATTCCTCAGGGAGGGACATTCTAGGGAGGAAAGTAGCTGTACAGTAGTCACTAAATTGGATGGAATATAATGCAACGCCTGGTTAAATATTATAGGCTCTTTGTAAGATTGGTTAAATGACATTAGGATCTTTCTGAGGTTGAACACCATTAGAATTTTAGGAGGAGCTCATACATTCATTAATTTCTATTAGAGAATTGGAGAATTTTATCAAGAATGGCAATTACTTATAGGAGGAACACCTGATCACATTAGACCATAACATTCTTCCAGGTTTTGAACAATTCTTTTTAAAGTAAAAAAAGGATGTGTTTATTAATTAAGGGGGTTGTGCAAAACTATGAGATGTGCCTAAGATTTCATCCAGTTGTAGAACAAAAGAACTAGTTCACAGCAGAAGTTTAAAGGGATAGTAGAAAAGAACACATATGTTATTTGCTGGAGCCCTATTGAGTCCTGCTGATCTCTACACCATGGTACATACTCTTAGATCCACCACTCATTTTTCTAGTTATTTGATATAAGAGGATAACCATGTAGGGATCACACATAGCTGTTATGATTTTCATTTTAGCATGACTTAACCCAAAAATAAGTAAGAAAATGAGAGAAGGTGGATGGTGGGTAGAAAAAAAAGACTTCAATGGTTATCACCAAAAGAATGATTATATAATCAGGATCTATCAGTAAAACTAATTAATTCTCAGCAAGCATTCAAATGATGATTATAGGATGTTTTCATTAACATTAATACTAACACATTGCTAAATTAACATCAAAAGAGCAGATTACAGTATAGTCTATTCTCATTAAAAATAATGTGTGCATAAATCCTATCTAATAAAAGAGTAATATGCAAATTAACCATCACTCTGCTATGCCCACAAGCCACACCCACCAGCCAATCAGGAGCAAGTATGCAAATTAACCCAACCAAGATGGCTATGGCCACGGAGAGAGCAGGAGGGAGGCTTGGGTTTCCCTGGCAATGGAGGAAGACAAGCTTTCTGCACACCCTGGCTGGCCCAGTCCTGCACTCAAGGCTACAAAGTTTCAATTATAGAAGATAAATAAATCCCAACAGAAATAGCTGCCACCATGGAGTGAGCAGAAGGCTTGGCTCCGTTCCAAGCTACAAAGTTTCAATTGCAGAAGATAGATAAATCCCAGATCCCAGGGCCTCTGCTTGGGTCACCAGGGGGCATGGCCAGCCTGAAAACAAAACAGGCCCCTTGCCCAGGCCACCCACGCCCTAAGGGAACCCCCACCCTGATCCAGGATACCCTTCAGGGCAAACCAGCTGGCCCCCACCCATGCACCAGGCCTCTGTCCTATCTAATAAAAGAGTAATATGCAGCTTGACCATCACTCCAACACACAAGATGGATGCCCCCATGTGGTCAAAGATCCTGCCACCATGTGGACACAAGATGGCCACCACAAGATGGCCAGCAGGGGAGGGCAGTTTGGAGGGACCAGGCCTGCAAGGGAGGGCAGTTGTGGGTGATCAGGCCAGCAGGGGAGGGCAGTTAGGGGTGACCAGGCTGGCAGAAGAGGGATGTTGGGGGTGACCGAGCCTGCAGGGAAGGGCAGTTAGGGGTAAACAGGCTGGCCGGGGAGCAGTTAGGCATCAATTAGGCTGGCAGGGGAGTGGTTAGGGGGTGATCAGGCTGGCAGGCAGAAGCAGTTAGGGGCAATCAGGAAGGCAGGCAGGGAGCAGTTGGGAGCCAGCAGTCCTGGATTTTGAGAGGGATGTCCTACTGCCCATTTAAACAGGCAGTCGGACATCCCTCAAGGGGTCCCAGATTGTAGAGGGTGCAGGCTGGGCTGAGGGACACCCCTCCTCCGTGCACAAATTTTGTGCACCTGGCCTCTAGTAATGTATATAAAAATCACATATGTGATTATGTGGAAAGACTATGTTAACTTATTTCAGGAATGGTAGACTATTTTTATTTTCTTCTTTTTTATTTTTAATATCTTTCTTAAATATTATTAGCTTTTATAATAAGAAAATATGTTATGAGAATCTACTTCGTTGTAGTTAAACACAACCTTCCCATATCCTATATAATAAAAGCCCAGCAACCAACCAACGGAATGACCAGGATGACTGGTCAACCAGTCTCACACTGACCATCAGGGGGCAGACGCCCAACGCAGGAGCTGCCCCTTTGTGGTTAGTGTGCTCCCACAGCGGGAGCAGCCGCTCAGAGGGTGGATCCACATCCACTGGGTTGACCAGGATGAGCGGCGCTCCCACAGTGGGCCGATCCCCGCAGGCCACGCCCCACCAGTGCACGAATCCTGTGCACCAGGCCTCTAGTTACCTTATAAAAGCCTCTAAAGCCGTATTTAGAAAGAAGATTTTCTCCATGTGAAGTTAATCTTTAACATGCTTTATTGACTGCATATTAAAAGGCCAAGAGAGGTACTCCATTGAACTTCTGTCTTGTTTCCTATGCCGCCTTACTGAGATTAGAGTTTAGTGTGTTTTTATTCTGAGCATGCCCACCACAAGTAGAACACATTATTTCACCATAATCCGTGGCATCTGTTTTGCAAATCAACTGTTAAGTAACCCACCAAATGCAATTTATTCAGTCCTCCTTACAGTTGATGGAGGTTATGGAATCTTAAAATCACCGGTCATTTTCCCCACAGCGATACTTTGTGACTCCGTCAAGCATTAGAATCTGCCTGCACAAAAGGGACAGGCATAAGAATGTAATGGCCTGAGCATCATGTAGTCATTGGTGGCAACAGTCCTGAAAGCAGAGTAACAATTAGGTAAGTGCTTGAGTGAGTAAATCAGATTCCCATTATAAGTTTGAAGAAAGCCAAAACACAGCAGCCAGCTCCCATCTGCAGGCACAGCATCTACAGAAGCCAGGAACAAGTACAGGGTACCAGATGTCATCAGCTTCTTTCATTTCATTTGGCAGAACTCTGACTAAAAAAAAAATTATTGCTGAGTATTCCAAGCTCAGTGTGTGTCCTATTGATTTTTATTATCATTGCATATAGTGTCTCAGAGATCACAGACAGCTGAGAAAAAGTGTAGATTTCTTCCCCCTATTGAAGGTGGAAATCAATTCTCAATTGTCTTTTGTTCATAAATGACATATTAAATTTAAGTGGTAATATGCCTCCTGACTGTTAGCCAATATTGTCAGCAATAAAATAAAATTAACATGAAATTTTCTTTCTAGATATTCCATAATTCTTCAACACCATATACAAAAGCTTATCTTCAAATGACAAGATATTTATTGAATGTGTTAATGAAACTCCAGCTATCCAGTTCTCCAAGGGAATGCATTATACTAAATAAGCAAAGATCCAAAGGCTTAGGATATTATCCTTCATGTACTTAATTTTTCTTTGACAGCTTTTACCGGTGATTGTGTATTTCTCTGACATTTTAAGCCACCATATTAACTATTATGTAAACATTACTGATATATAGACTATTGTGATGTTCGATAGATGTAGAAATTTAGGCCTTTGGATAGAATACATATTGACCCTATACACCTACTTTATTGGAGGAAATGTTATGATTTCATTGTTTCTGTTTATTATTTGTACCTTTCTTTTAAATGTGCAGAACTAGATCTGAATAATCCCCATAGCATGGATAGTTTTCTGAATATAAACACAAAATTTCAGAATATTATCTCTATGACTACTGCCATTAATGATCTTTGTAGTATTATAGTTTTCACAATAGTTTTAAGTATATTTATCATTGAAACAATGTACCATGGCCTCTTCCTTATTAGTTTGTTCTCATCTTCTTTGTCATGTATCTCATCTGTAGAGAGCTTAAAGAGAGAAAGGTATTTGGGCAGAGAAGATAAGTTAAGCTCTAGGAGCCTGGGGAGAATCAGAATAGCAGATTTTCAGGATATCAGCATATGTGCAGAAAAAAACACACAGAAAAAATGGATGCAGTACATACAAAGGTAATTCAGTTAGAAGGAAAACTGATTGTTTTGGACAGAACTCTGGGGAAAGCCTGTGATAAGAAGATGCCCAATCGTGAAAATGGATGAAGGAAAAACTAGAAGTGGAGACCTCCTATAAATCCTGAGGGAGAGTAATTTTATGAAATAAAAAAGCATATAGTTAATGAAGTTTCACTCTAAAACAGTTCACATTTCCCCCACTTTTTCATAAAAATGTTTTAAAGTTGCCCGGCCAGTGTCACTCAGTGGTTGAGCATCGACCTATGAACAAGGTCATGATTTGATTCCCAGTCAGGGCACACACCCGGGTTCCAGGCTTGATCCCCAGTGTGGGTTGTGCAGCTGGCAGCCAATGTCTCTCATCATTTATGTTTCTCTCTCTTTCTCTCCCTTCCTCTATAAAATCAATAAAAATATATATTTAAAAAATGTCCTAAAGTCATTTTATTGAATTTATTGAGATGGCATTGGTTAACAAAACCATACAGGTTTCAAGTGTACAAATCAAAACATCATCTGCATACTGCATCGTGTGCTCAACCATCAAAGTCAAGTCTCTTTCCATCCCCATTTATCCCCCCTCTGCCCACTTCTGCCTCCCCCATCCTCCTTTCCCTCTGGTTAAAGTCATGTTAATTTACCTGAAGATATATAGTAGTTAGCTGTCTCTTCATATGCATCTCCCACAGCATGTACTCTGCCATGTTACAAGTATAAAGGACATTATCTGTTCTCCCAACACAGTTTTGTGCTTATTTGTTTTGATATATTTTACTACTTTTGAATCGGTTATTGAAGTAAAACTTAAATTACTTGTTCTCCTAATACCTATACAATCCCCGAAATCTTAGAGAAAATTATATGTGATCTCACTTGGCATGTAAATTTTTTCTAGGAATAAGAAAAGAAACTGAGCATATGATGTATACATTCAACTGAACACCAGAATCAAACGTTTTCAAGAGACCTTTCAAAGAAGAGATGGGAAGAATTCACCAAGTATTTAGCAGAGACCTGATTAGTGTTTGTTCAATGACCACTGGGGGTCCCCTCCCTCCACCGTTTTCCAGGCACAATGCAGTGTGCTGGGAAAGAAGGACAAAGAGAACACAAGCCTAGCATCCTGTAGCTCAGTTTGGAAAAGACATAGATAAGAGAGCAAGTCATTACCGTAGCGGGCCAGCATTCTAAGAAGCATACAAGATGCTATGAGGACTTAGAGGAGAAAATGCCCCAAGTGACATTTTTGTATGAATCAAATTTCCAGCTTTAAAAGAACAATGATTTAAAAATGAACACTTCATAAATTAAAATGAGACACTCTACTAAAACTCCTAATCGAGGAAAAAGATTTTGGTCTTTCTCCACTTGGTCATTAGTGTCTACATTAAGAAACATTTTTATTTGGTTGGGTAGGTTCAGATGTGAGTTTTTCTCTCACCGTCCTAAATAATGCAATTTGGGTTTGCAGTAACGTTTAGAAAGAGAAATGGTATTTGTTTATGGAAGCAAATAACAGGACATCTGTTATTGTTGCAAATTTTTGGAGATAGAATACTATTGAGAAAATGTAAGTCAGTGTATGCTCTAGTTCTTGTAAATCAACAGAGATCATGTTTAAATATTATATATGCAGTTTTCACCACATAAAAAACACAGAAAGATAATTTTCCAACTTCTCATGCTTTTTCTTCTTTTACCCATGTGCAGAGCCAGTAAGAAAAGCCATTTTTTAATGCATATTCTCCTTGCAATGTGTAAATGCATCCTTTTCTTGGAAAATGACAATGCTTTATTTCCATGTTTTCTACTTTATTATGGGAAAAATGGCTATCCTACAGATTTACATGCCCTGCTCTGCCGCCCTATGCATATTCAACAAAGAATAAGAAGGTTTAAGAGAAGGAGAGGCAACCTGAACTCATGGGAAGTCAAAATCAGAAGAGTGTTGCTAACATCAATTTCATTTGGATTCATAAAGGCAGTCTCCATAGCAACATCATTTTCACAAGACACAGAAATGCTGCATTTTATTTTATTTTTCAGTGGAAAAGCAGAGGGTAAGATTACCATTTTCCCCCATATCCCATTTATCCTCTAGCCTCACACAGGCCCGATTGCATTCAGAAGGAGCTTTATGGACATAAAAGACGGCTCCCTATTTAAGCGGAATGATACTCTTATCTGAGTTTCTTACAGAAACATACAGTGTTAGAGGATTGGGATCGATCTGCATTAAACGACGTGTGAAATTAGGAACACATTATTTGACCCTAACTCTGAGAACTTGGGGGCTAGCTACTTAAACATGAATGTAAATCCAACAAAAGAACTCTTTTAAGAGTCCAATAAAATCCAATTTGTATGACCAAACAGCTTAGAAAAACATCTGGCCTCTCTCTGTGTTTTTGCACTTGCTTTGAGGATTTGGAAGGAGAATGGTTATAGTTTTAATAATTTTTCATTAATAAAATGTATTTATATTAAACCTTCAGGTATTGCTGCTCTTAAAATGTATTTTTTTCTTCATAAAAGATGATGGTGAAAGAGGATATGTAGGGAATAATTGACAATAATTCTTTAGTCACTAGGTTATTTAAAGAATTATCCTTAGAAAAATTATTGATTTTCAATTCCCTTCTCAGTATTCAAACACTGAATAATCTAGCATCTCTGGTTGTAATGCTAAACTACATTTTAATATTACAATTGTATTACAATCCTATAAATGCATTTAAAACTTTGGGGACGGGAAATTCTAAAATAAATGTTCACCCAAGAATCTGGAATAACTTCATTAGGAATAAATACCTATTTATTCAATAAACTAGAATAAATCTCTTTGGAGCTTTCATGGTTCATTGCCTACATTTGCATAATTAGGTGAGAGATTTTCTGATGTTTTTAAATCAGTCACATCATGGGTCTGGCAAACCAGAGTGATGTTAATGAAAATATTTTGTGCTATCATTAAACAAGTGATTCTTTCATAATACATCCATTTTATATTGGAGGTTTATAAAATTACTTTGCATCTATTAAAATTGTAAGATGCAGAAGAAAAAGCATGAAATTCAAGTATATACATAGCATAGACCTTAACAGTCACCTCAAATACAAATTATTTTGTTCCTTTTTGCTTTTGCTTGATAATGATGGAATTAATGCTGTGAAAAGAAAATTATGGAATAGCCAGAGAAATGCACTTTTATACATTTTACTCAAATGTATAATATAAATTATAAAACTTATAGACAAAAAAAGCTTTATGGGTAAGGTTTACATTTTCCAAAAAAGACAAATTTACTTGTCCACAAAGAACATTTGGTTGATGGAAAAAAACCAGGGTCAAGATACAGCCAACTCTAATAAAACAGAGACAAACTGACAAATGACTAAAAACTCTAAACAAAAACGGAGCCATTAGAGTGCATTAGTCCTTAAAGAACAATCAGTTTTAAAGATTATAAAAATATATTAAGCAAATACATCAATATCTAATTTTGATGTTATCCTCATTTGAATATGGAATAATTATAAATGGTAATACTTATTATACTAAAGATCAAAAGCCATCAAATACAGTTTATCTTAATACGTTATTAAATAAATGTAGCCTGCTAATTGCTACATCATTGTAGCATAATTTACCAATATTATGGAATATTCTGTTAGCTTAATAATTCTGTTTTCTTTTCCTTTATAAATGTTTGCTATTTAAAATCCTCTAAGCATGTATTTATCTTTTATGTTTTTGAATCAAATAAAAACTTTTTTCATATCAAGCAGAAACCTTTTATTTCATTTACTTTTGTCTGCTAATATTTCTTACCTTATCCTTTTGTTCCAATGTCTACCATATTTCTAACCACAAAACACTGTCAGAGACATAGAATCATAGAACAGACAGTCAAACTTCAGAGGGAAGGCAGGGGAGGGAGGGTGGAGAGTTTGAGGTGGGTAAGAGAACAACCAAAAAACTTGTAGGCTTATAAGCATAACCAGTGGTCACAGACGAAGCGGGTGGTGGTGAAGGCCTGGGCTGGGGAGCGAGGGCAGGCTTGAGAGAGGACAATAGGGGAAAAAGAGGACATAGAAAAAGAGGACATATGTAATACTTTCAACAACAAAAAATTAATGAAGAACTATGCACCAAAAAATGCACTATCAATACCAGCCTAACCGTGGGTCCTCTGGGCAGCTTTCTCAGTCTTCCACTTATCTACCTGCCCTCGGAGCCCCTCAAAGCTTGCGGCAGCTTTTTTCATCCTGCCTGACATTGCACCGCATTCCCCTCACCCTTTAAACAGCAAAGCAAATCTTCTGTCTCCTGAAAAACTGTTCCCAAACAACCTCAGTCGTTCTTAAACCCACAGCAGAGTGTTCTCCTCTGAAGCTTCTATAATTATTGTATTCCTATATTTCTTCAGGCCTCATGCATTCCTCCCATTTCCATCCACATTGTTGAATAGAGGACAAGGAGAGGAAATACGATTTCTGACAAATTAAGTGTTTTGAGTCACTGTGGAGCTCCCAATTTATGAAGTATTTTCAAATTTCCCCCACATGGCTGAATGGGGCACATCTACTCACAGCCAGTTTTAGAATTTGTAAATAGGACTTCTTTTCTTTTCTTTTTTTTCCCCTTAGTCAGCTGGTCAAATGGAACTCCCCAGGAGACTCTCGCTATGTGGGTGCTGGGACCGGTGGCAGTTGTGCCGAAGGATGTGCACTGGGAGTGAGAACAACCTGTTCCCATTACTCAGTTGTGTGCCCTGGATCAGTGAGAGCCCGATCCAAAATATGTCCCCTCCAGCTGATGGTAGTGCTGGGCAGGCCCGAACTCATGGACTGGTGGATCAGATAACACCCAGTTCATGAAGAGCAACAGGGTCCTCTCGTGTTCTCATCAGGGACCCAGTCTCTGCCTTCCAGTTCCCAGTACCAAGCCAAGAGCAGTTTCTTGAAAACAAAACAACAAAACAAAAACACAAGTATTTGACTAAATAGGCAGGACGTTCCTCAAATATCCTAAAGAAGTGGTTTTCAAAAACGGTGACCTCAGAACTCTGTAAGAAATGCATTTTAATTTGTAAACCAGTTCAACACACGAAGACCTTGAATAAAATGAACACATCTAGCCCTAACCGGTTTGGCTCAGTGGATAGAGCATCGGTCTATGGACTGAAGGGTCCCAGGTTCGATTCCGGTCAAGGGCATGTACCTTGGTTGCGTGTACATCCCCAGTAGGGAGTGTGCAGGAGGCAGCCAATCCATGATTCTCTCTCATCATGGATGTTTCTAACTCTCTATCCCTCTCCCTTCCTCTCTGTAAAAAAAATCAATAATATATATATTTTTTTAAATGAACACATTTAATAAATGTTACCTTACTATAAGCTATGTACACTGATATTTGCCTTTCTATTCTATTCTCTTCCATATTTTTTAAAATATATTTTATTAATTTTTCTACAGAGAGGAAGGGAGAGGGCTAGAGAGTTAGAAACATCGATGAGAGAGAAACATCGATCAGCTGCCACCTGCACACCCCGTACTGGGGGTGTGCCCACAACCAAGGTGCATGCCCTTGACCAGAATCGAACCTGGGACCCTTCAGTCTCCTGGCCAAAGCTCTATCCACTGAGCAAAACCAGTAAGGGATCTTTCATAATTTTTTAATGTTGCTCAAGATCTTATGAATGGATTTCACAACTCACTAATGGGTCAAAACACATAATTTGAAACTTGCTGCCCTCAAGGCCTCACAGTACTGTTTCTGCTGGGATTCACTACAGGAACCATAAGGGCAAGCCAATCAGCTGTAAAAAGCTCAAGCAAAATTGATTCTCCTGGTTCAAAAGGTCCAAATGGCAGAGCGGCTTGCCCTGCAGGACCTGCTAGAGACACTTAAGCCCAGCAGCCTGCAGGGTCACCAGTAAGTGGGTCAGAGCAGCATCCCCAATGGGATACACATGGCCACCAAAATTAAAGGGGTTTTGAAGCATTCTCCTTCTCGGTAACACAAGATGCAGCCGCTTGTCCTTCAGTTTTGAGGGAATTTAACTACATGCTTTAGTAGTGAGAACAATAGGCTTCAAATATTATCCAAAGTGCACTTCTTATCAGTAGCCTCCATGCCTCCAGGGAAGAGGGAAGAGGAACCCCACTATGAGACGCTGGAGGACAGAATGCACAGAGGAGAAGTCTCTGCCTGACACAAAGGGAAGTGGGTGAGACTTTTGGGGTCCCAGGTGGGGTCCGAGGGAAAAGAATGAACAGAGGTTAGATGTTGAAGTTCAGACTTATGTAATGGGTGAATCTGCTACAAACAGCCAGAGAAGTTGAGGAACCAGCCCCAGAGCTGCAGGACTTTGTCCCCGAAGATCCTGGGCCAATTTTTATGGCACCTGACCTGAGGGTCACATGTGACCATATGTCTTCCAGGCTGGAAATGGCAGATTGGTATCATCAGTTGGAAAACGATACATATCAAACCGATTTCTCTTATATTTGAGGTCGGTGTGTTGGAAATCCTTAGTTTTACGTGAATCTAAAGAAGGCAACAGATGATGCTCACACTTGGACCAACTCTCCAAACTTTAAAAAAATAAATAAATAACCCAGGAAGTCAAAAGAATCCGACAGAGGGGCAAATGTTGGGTCACTTGCAAATGATTGGGAGGTAAAAGTGGCACTCGGGACTCCACTGAGTCCCCAGCTCCCGGATCCTGTGGAGGAGATAGCCAGCTAGTGCCTGAAGACCGTCAAGGACCCAGTAGCCACAAGTCAGAGCTCCAGAAACCAGAACTGTGAAGCCCCCAGAGAAGTTCCACAATCCCCAGACATCAGCAAGGGAGGACACACAGACCCCAGTATCAGCAGAGCATCCAGCTGTGCCACAGTAGACACCACAGTGGGTGCCCAGCTAAGACAAGAGTCCCGTGAGAGTCCTGAGGACACACAACAATTCACATGTAAATCCGGGTCCCTCCCCTTGTCCTCATGGAAGCATGAGAACTGTCGTCTCACTTGGGGCATAGGATGGGGAACAGAGAAAACAAGTCTGAAAGGGAGTTTGACTTTTCTTGCCCTCAGTGGCAATAGAAGGTTGTTAGGAATTTTTCATCAATGATAGAAAATAATGCAACCACTATCCCATATAATAAAAGCCCAGCAACCATAAAGACATAACAACCAGAATGACCACTACACCAGTCATTATGAGGTGCATTAACCACTTCTCAGTCCCTCCCCCCGGCCCACAGGCTCCAATCGCCAGGTGGTGAATGGGGAACCAGGGTGGTGGTGGCAGGGCAGGACTGGGGACTGGTGAGCAGGCAGGAGATGGCCCTGATCGCAGGCTAGGCCTAGGGACCCTACCCAGGCACGATTTTGTGCACTGGGCCTCTAGTATTTTATAACGTTTGAGTTTACAAGAGTACCTAATTGATCCTACTACAGCTTTGAACTGGATTTAGGTTAATGAAAGCAAGTGAAAGTCTGGTGTTTGAAATTTACTTGTGCACCACTAAATGACCTGTGTAGGTTGAGCTACAGTGAGTAAGAAAAGATTCATTTTCTTTGCAGAAAACATGAATATGGTGAATAGAAAACTTCTGTCTACTCATTCAACAAGCAATGAAATGAGGGCTGGGTAGTGTCAATATAAATCAAGTAATCCAACACTGAATTTTACAAATAATAAAAGAGACTAAATAAATAAAGCTTCTTGATCAATATCCCCCACAAAGTTAATAGCAGAGAAAGCACTAGAATCCAATCTAGGACACTGTTTATTCCAAAATTTAACTAGCTTCCTTAAACTCTCTTTTATGTATACACAACCTAGATTTGCAATTGGTGCGTAAATGTGGAATAAAACATCTGTATATTAAGTTCCTATTCACTACACATCAACTGAAAAGGTGATGCAGGAGATAAGTGAAATACTTCATAACCTACTTTTGCAGTATTCGTGTATTATGTATGAGCAAGGAGGATATATAATTACCGTTATAACCCCCAAAAGGGGACTAGAGAGTAAAAAACATTTGTCATTAGGAGCTTCTGATACATAAGTAAAGCATGCATCAGGGAGATAGATAATTATCTTGACAATGCAAATATTTAGCCACAGGTCTAAAGGCAGAAAGTTACACTAAGGCAATAGATTTTACATAAAATGGAAATTGTTTCATAAATAACAATACATTGTGCTTGCAACATATATCAAACCATATTCAGGTAAACCAAAGTTCCTAGGTTAACACCACACATTAAATACAGACATGTGACCCTAGCTGCTTTGGCTTAGTGGATAGAGTGTCAGTCCGCAGACTGAAGGGTCCCGGGTTTGATTCAGGTCAAGGGCACATGCCCAGGTTGTGGGCTTGATGCCTAGTAGGGGGCATGCAGGAGGCAGCCAGTCAATGATTCTCTCTCATCATTGATGTTTCTCTCTCTCCCTTCCTCTCTTAAATCAATAAAAATATATTTTAAAAAATAACATTTATACAGACATGCATGAACTCTCATTTGTGCAAACTTCTTTTCAGATTAAAAAATATAGTCCTAGATTCCAATCCATATATTTTGATCTTTGAAAGAGCAACATTACTACCTACTTCTGGTTCATTCATTTCACTATGTCACTTTCTGAAACACTTTCAGCTCTAAATATCTTGTCTCCACTTCTCTCAACCCCCTCTAGTGGACACTGGCTAGACACATGGATTTCCTTTCCAGACAGATGTACTCCTTCCCAACAGTGAGGTTCTCCTCCCCACTCCCCTCCTATGAAGTTACCCTCCACAGAAGATCAAAGTCACATCTCTTTACCAAGGGCTCCAGGCATCCAATGATTGACGGGTTTAAGGATATGGAGGCCTGGGCTCCTTGGTCCTATTCGGATCAACTCTATAAGGCCACCCCGCTCCACCTACCTGTTAAGTTGGCAGATGCCTAGTTGTGGTTACAATACAATTCAGCCTCTCTCCCTGTCTAGTTCTACTTCCTTCACTCTCCCACAGTGTTGATCCCAAGAGCACTCCCAACAGCAGCTTTCTGAACAATAAAGCCAGCCTCCGAGTCTGCCTTCTGGTAAACCTGTCTGTAACAGCCATTCCTTGCCCTTAAATCCCAAACCGATTAAGGGGCTGTTTTGTTCCCTCACGACTACTATGACTCATATAAACAATTGCTTACAAATAATAAGCATGGAATTGTATTTATTATATACTAGAGGCCTGGTGCATGAAAGTCATTCACTCAGGGGTGGGGGGGTCCCTTAGCCCAGCCTGCACTCTCTCACAGTCCGGGAGCCCTCAGAGGATGTCCACTGACAGCTTAGGAGTGGGGAGCCAGCTCTGCCACTGCACTCACCAGCTGTGAGCCCGGCTCAGGGCTTCTGGCTGAGCGGTGTTCACCCGTGGGAGTACACTGACCACCAGGGGGCAGCTTCTATGTTAAGCGTCTGCCCCCCAGTTGTCAGTGAGTGTCATAGCGACCAGTTGTTCTGCTGTTCAGTCGATTTGCATATTGGCCTTTTATTATTTAGCCTTTTATATTGTGGTAAACACACACACACACACACACACACACACACACACACACAACATGAAGTCTATCCCCCTAACAAACTTTAAATAAGGAGTGCATATTGTTAACTATAGGGTATTCCAAAAAATGTATACACATACTTTGAATAATTATCAAGGCAGTGTTTATTAAAATACATTTTATTTTCAAAATGGAGCAATCAGCTGTTAGAGTGTATGTACATTTTTAGCATACCCCTATATACAGCACCGTTGTATAGCAGATCTCTGGATCTTTTTTAACCTTGCATGACCCATTGCATATCAGCTTGCCATTTCTCCCCCCCTCCAACCCCACCCCCCTGCTGCACCGCAGCCCTTGGCAACCACCATTCTACTTTCAACTTGAATGAGTTTAGATCTCTCATATAAATGGAATCATACAACTTGTCTTTTTGTGATTGGCTTATTTCAGTTAGCATAATGTCCTCCAGAATCATCCTTGTTGCCACATATGACAAGAAGCTCCTTCTTTGTGAAGGCTGAAAAATATTATGTTATATGTGTAGACCACATTTACTTTACATCCATCTATAGGCACTTAAATTGTTTCCACCTCTTGGCTACTTTGAATAGTTCTGCAATGAACATGGAAGTGCAAATATCTCTTTAGGATCTTGTTTTCAATTTTTTGGGACAAATACCCAGAAGTGCATTTTGTTATTAATTGTCTTGTTCACATATTAACCTTATATACAGGCCTTACTATCTTATTAATCACTTGAAAAATATATAACCATTTGGATTACGTTTACCATGTCATGATCTTTGCACATTATGCTGTTGTATAATCTTAGGAAATTAGGATAGGGGATATGTTACTTTACAGGGGTGATTTTATCTTGCCCAACATCAAGAGCATGAACTAGATCAACTTTGCACAACCTGTGGTTTGTGAATGACCAGCAGTGAGTCAAAGCGTTCTAGGAAGTCCATGACAACTCCCATTGCTGTCTTGTTAATCAATTCACAAAACAACACTTAATTTATCTTTACAATGGGACATGAAGTGAGCTGGTAGAGATTAGGTGAGTGGGCTGACATGCCCTTGAGCAATACTCATGGACCTATGACTCATTTGTACCTGACTGAACACCACGGTAGTTTTGAGGGGTGTGCATTTTAATTTTTTTACTGCTTTTAATTTTGGTCATACCCTGTGTAAAGTTTACTCATTTTAGACCATTCATTAAAAGCAAGAAGCATAACAAACATTGATTTTTAATTAAAGATAATGAGAGGCATATATAAAGGATGAAAATCCAAAATTATGTTTTAGGGTAATCTTTACTAGATCAAAATTCTTCACTATCACTTTAAAATAATTCTTTGAGTTTAACAATCAATGTTAAAAAGATATAACCCGGGGATGAAATACCTCTAATTTGACTTTTGCCTTTGGAAAGAATGATTACCCAAACTTACAATGTATTTACAAAATATGATTGAAATAATTTTAAATGGCCTATCCTATTTATCTAAAAACAAAATACAAAATTATGGAAAAATTACAAGTAGCAACCATAAATTACCATTATCCAAAAGCAGATAATGAAGGCTGCTTTTATATATTTTCCATAATATAGTACATGCCATAGTACTCAAAATTACATATACATTGACTTCCAAAATAAAATACCTCATTTTTTTTATTATTTACTACTTAAGTCACACTTTTTCTGTATAATTAATTTAAAATAATTAACCAGTGGATGTGATTTATTATTTAAATAAAAAGCTAAAGCTTGTTTTATGTGTCTTAAGAATAGTCATAAGAATGTACTATAATTTAACATATTCCACCAGTGTGTCTCAAGAGACACTGTTTCCTGGTGGATCTCAGTAGAGAGAATACATTTAGATAAAGTATCAGTGTTACATCTAAAAATGATTGGAAGGCAATTTAAATTTTTACTGCTGCTTTTGGAAAGCATTAAAGAGGGACTGTATTTTTAACTCTGAGCAAAATGTTTAAAAATCTTCTTATCTGAGACTCTCAATATCTTACACAACATGGCAAAGCCTATTGCTCCTAATTCCCTTCTCTCTCCACTCAGCTCCCCCTAATTCTTTCTTCCTAAACTTTTGCAGTTGCTTCCATTGTCTTTCTCAGCATATGTTCTTAAAAGAATAATAAAGTAAAAAGACAACCTGGTAGCCGCACAAGTAATTAAGTACTCTTCTGATAATATGAAGGTGTGGAAAAGGCTGTGAAGTTCATATTCAGTATATTTTTTATTTCTACAATTTCATTTTCTATTAATATTCTTTTAAAATTTTGATGTATAATCATATTCTATTTTAAATGTATGGTTTGATATATTTTTACAAATATACCCACCTGTGTAACCAACACCTAAAGTGTGTAGACCATTTCCATTAGTCCATAAAGTGCCTTTAAACCCTTGTCGGCAGTTCCCTCCAATTAACAGAGATGACCAGCATGATGCTTTCTATCACCATTGTGGGATTTATTCATATTCGCACGGAGCAGTATTGTGCTCCTTTTTATTGCTAAGTGGCATTCTGGTGCATGAGTATGCCATTGTCTGTTCATCCATTCTCTTGTTGAAGTGCATTGGGTTTTGTCCATTTGGAGCTCTTCTGCTACTCTGTGTTTAATAACAGATATACCTATGCTTTTCCTTAAAGCCACTTGGTTCACTTCACATCCATCACACCAGCCAAAGTTTAAATCTAACAGCACATTTAGGAAAGATTATTCAGAAACCAGAAGGCTTACATTCTGCTGGATGGGATGTAAATTATTGTAATTACTTTGAAGAGCAATTTGGCAATATTTAAGAAAGTAGTAGAGGCACAGTTTCTACTGGCCAGTAATTCCACACCCAGTCATATATTTTTATTATTTATTTATTTAATTGATTTCAGAGCGCAAGGGAGAGGGAGATAGAAACATCAGTGATGTGAGAGAATCATTGATTGGCTGCCTCCTGCATGCTCCCTACTGGGGATCAAGACCGCAATTGGGGCATGTACCCTTGACTAGAATTGAACTGGGACCCATCAGTCCTCAGTCCGACACTTTATCCACTCAGCCAAACCAGCCCCAGTTATATATTTTAAAGATATTCTCAGATATGTATATAAGAAGACATCTACAAAAAGGTTATAGCAGCAGTTTTTCTAAAAACAAAAAAGTCAAAACATAATAAATGTTTTGGCATTAGAAGAATGAATAAATTGTGGCATATATTCTTAAATTGAATGTCATATAGCACTAAAACTAACAAAATATGAGCTATTTGTATGTACTTGGATAATTCTCATAAAGATAACATTGAGCAAAAAAATCAAGTTTAAAAAATGTCAAGATACTTTTTATTTAAATATTTAAAGCAGTAACTATTATATATATATATATATAATAGCACATATTACGTAGAAAATGTATCAAGAAATATATAGAAATTATATACATCATATGAAGGATAATAATTTCATCTGCAGAAATGAAAGAGACATAAAAGACAGGCAGTGAAGCCTTAATTAATTTTCTTTAATCTGGGCTACAGAAACATGAATGGTCATTATAATATCTCTTGTGTCTTATATTATGTCTGAAATATGTATAATAACAAATTTTCTCTGATGGTACCAGACCTCTCAGAAGTGATGCAACTAATTCCTAATGAGATTTTTTTCAGAAAATATATTAGAATAATGAGAGTTTAAGCTAGAATATTTGGGAAACAGTGTAGCAGCTGAACTTCCAGATGCTTGATTCCATAAATCAGCATTGCAAGCAGTTAAGCATGACGAGTGAGGGACTGGGTACTATTAAAGAGTATCTGATCTTTTCTCAGGACTAGAGAACTTGCTTTGACATTTTCAGATTGATCTTTTTTACTGTTTGTGCTAAAACATAATGTTTGCATAGATCCCAATGTGTATGGACATACAGGTGACTTGGGGACAGTGAAAAGCTGGTAAAGCTTAGGAAGAGAAGGCAGTGAAAGCTTGCGTTTGTAGCTATGGTCACTTCCAATGTTGTAAACACTCCCAACATGGCCGATTCATGCTCTTGACTAGACTTTGATGAAAGCAAAGTTGGGAAGAGAGGCACATAATTGGCTGGTACGATGAGATCTGGCACTTCCCTGTGAGAAACGGCTGTCACAGAACACGCCCCATAGAACACAGAGAGGTCTGACACAGCGGAGGTCACCCGTTGTCCAAGAAGATAACTGAGCTTTTTCCAATGGTCAGACAATACAGTTACTAAAAACACACGCTGAAGAAAAGGTAGAAGAGCAGGATCTTAATGGAAAGGTTAGGCTAAGCCTTATCCTTCTAGAAGGCAGACCTATTTCCGATAGAATGTTCCAATGTTTTGAATTCTCTAAATCAGTGTTAGTGCAGTATCCTCACCACAATGAAATGGTGATGTCCTTCATAAAAAGAAGCCAACAAATATAGTTAAAAGGCTAAGCTAATAGCAAAAGATATGGAAATGTATGGACTTGGTTGCCTACGGAGAAGGTTACACGTAGGTACACTTTTTCAGTTCCCAAAACTATTGTGGGAAGAGCTAGGATGCGGAACTGAACATGATTCCATCTATGAAGAGAAAGAGTACAACCAGGTGAGAAGTTTCTGGCACATTCACAAGAGGATCTTAGGCCCTCTTGTCCTTACCACTGAATTGTTGCCTCTTCAACAGGAACATGAATCCAACATGTTTATAAATGTTTTCTGAGAGGCAGAGGTAAAATTTCCGGGTTCTTTCCTAAGCCCATCCAGACCTCAGGCCTGCTTGAGGTTTATTCCTGAAGGTAGATCAAGAAAAACCTGTGATAAGATTAATATTCCAAATAACCTGGGAAATTCTGCAATTAAATCAGAATTTTTGTTCTGTGTCTCATTGCCTTCAGCTCAGCACCCCAGACACCAATAGTCATTAAATGATGGTATTTAATGTGAAAATTATTTTTTTAACTCTAGGTCAAAACTAGAAAGATGATCAAATGTAGAAAATTTCCTTTTTAAAGTAAAAGAGGATGACAGCTTAAATAAAGTGTTTTCCTAGGGGGACTTAGGAATATTACTATGTCAGCTTCCCTGTTAAAGATTTAACATCCGATAAAATTTCTAAAATTTTCACTTGGGAATGTTCTGTACATGGAGCTGGCTTGTAGTAAATATTGCTACATATACAGCTTTAAAAATATTTCCATTATTTCCAAAGGGCCATAACAATAAATTTTGCTGCTCTCACTGTTTAATAATAGATTTTTAATTACTGCTTATTTTTTCCTTGGGATTTGGGAGGTTTGTTTTATTTTCTGTCTTCTTTATGGAGAAATAATACACTCAAGAATTTATTTTTTCAGGAATTCATGAACATTCAAGAATTTGTTTCTTAGGTTGTGCTGGGGTCTCTCCAGCTTTCAACGCCTTTAAGGCACATGGACAAGCAGTAACCCAAAAGAGAGATGTTTTGCCCTAACCAGTTTTGCTCACTGGATAGAGCATTGGCCTGCGAGACTGAAGGGTCCCAGGTTTGATTCCGGTCAAGGGCACATACCTTGGGAGTGACGTGGGGGAGGGCAAGCAATTGTTATGTCTCTCTCACATCGGTGTTTCTCTCTGTCTCTCCCTCTCCCTTCCACTCTCTACTACTATTTGTAATGCTTTCAACCATAAAATAAAATAAAATAAATTAATGAAGAAAGTTTTCTCAGGTGAGGATGAAAAAAGGAAAAAAGAGAAATGTTTTAGTAATTTTCTTCAGCTATTTCCTACAGGTGACTAACAGGTTGTTTTCTTAACCTGTCTCTATGCCTTCAACTGAACTGTTTTTAAGAATGTATTTTGTTATAAATTTGAACTGATTCTTAGAAAAAGAAATGAGCTAGCAAACAAAGGAAAGACATGAAGGAGCCTTAAATTCAATATACCAAGTGAAAAAAAGCTCTCTGAAAAGGCTACATAGTGTAAGATTCCAACTATATGACATTCTGTAAACACCAAAACTATGGATCAGTATAAAGATCATGGTTGGAAGTGAAGGGATGGATAGGCAAGCACAGAGCATTTTTAGGGTACTGCAACTACTCTGTATATTAATTACAATGATGGATACATGTCATTACACATGTGTCCAAATTCACGGAATGCACAACACCAAGAGTAAGCCTTAATGTAAACTATGATTTGGGGTGATTATGATGTGTCCATTATATTGTAAAAAAAATGGATTTTTTCTACCAATCTTTTGAAGTATAAGTACTACTTGGAAATATCATCTAGGCTAATTAATTAAAAAGTAGCCTAGAGTAAAAAATACAAACATTTTTGGGAAAGAGATGTGCTCCTCTTTTGATTCATTCAGTTGTTTATCTACAATAGGAAACTTTCGGTTAATATCATACCTGCTGCTTGAATCTCAGAGAGTAGTTTCTCTGAGTTGATACAGGTTAATTCGGTTAGATTGAAGACAATCTTCTATTCCGGAAAAACTAACTCAATCTGAATTTTCAATCAAGATTTATTTATTCCTTGGTAGTCTTAAAGTCTTTCTGGACTCCCATTTAAAAGAAATTCTGCTCCCTCTTTGTATCCTTCAATATTGTTTCTATTACTGAAAACACAATGTCTTTCTTTTGGAGTGTAAAAAGTATATATGTGCAGTGTTCCTTCATAGGTTATTTCTTTAAGCTGATATCAAGTAATGCCTTGGTGGAGATGAACTGACAGCTGGTTGAGAACTTTATAGGTACCTTTCAAGGCATCAGTGAGACAGAAATGAAGAGGGCAGACTGTAGAGAGCCAAGCAAAGAGTGAAGACTTATTTTCCCCTCGTTCAAAATACTGTCTCAGGGACATATGTTTAGAGTAGCAGATTGCACAGATGTATTTTCCCATGCTGTCCTCAGGACTCTACCCAAGATGACAGGAAAGAGATAAACCAAAAAAAGGAGAAAGCCATAATCTCACAAGGATAAAGAAAGTAGTAAAGGAGATAAGAGCAGGCATTTTAAAAAAAAAATTTTTTTATTGTTTGAAGTATTACAAATAATAGTACATATGTCTCCTTTTTTTCCCCCATTGACCTCCCCCCGGCCTCCCCTACCCCCCAGTACATGCCTTCACCTGCACACCCGCCCCCCACCCCGGGGTCTTGTATCCATTGGTTATGCTTATATGTATGTGTACAAGTCCTTCGGTTGATCTCTTACAGCCCCCACCACCTGCCCAACCTCACCTGCCTTCCCACTGTAGTTTGACAGTCTGTTCAATGCTTCTTTGCCTCTGTATCTATTTTCCCCCCATTTCTTTCCTTTAAAAAAATCTTGCCTCTGCAGACTAGAAATAAACATATAATAACAAAAAATGTTTGAGTCCCAATTTCAATGTCCAACAGTTCTGAGTCCCCGTTTCAATGTCTAACAGTTCCTTATGTGTACATGTCAGCAATGATATCTGGATGGTGGGCACATGGTGGCAATGCAGGTCCGACTCTCGCTGGTTTGGTCCTAGGCAACCTGCAGCGACCCAGAGCTGCTGACTGCTAGCGTGGCAAGGCGTCGTCAGCGTCTTCCGTCTCTGGACTGTTTCTCCTCTTGTCTTTGTGGTTGGAGCAGACCTGCCAATTCCACTCTGTTGCAAAAATTAGAAATAGGAAAACAGAAACGTGATAAAGGATTTAGCTGAAAGCTACCTGCCTTCCCCAAAGTGCATGTGCTCACCTACAGTACTACAAAAGAGCTGAGGAACTGAATGCATGGGCAGATGGGGCTCAAAAGAGGAGGTGATTGAAATTCCCTATAAGAAACAGTTCACTAATAGATCCTTCCCCTGCCCAATGCTCCAGAATTGCACACACTCCTGAGATAAGGAGTGAATCTCTGATTGAGAATAGGAAGGGCCATATTTGATCATATTCTATCCCCAGGCCTGGAAAAGAAGGAAAGAGAGGATGGAGGGAGTAGCAATTTTACTTCCTTTACACCACCCCATGATGTCATAATGAATTACTGAGGCTAGTACTTGGGTCTACATAGCTCTCTCTTGGGGAGCCATGACACATAACTCAAATGAGCATATAATTAAAAAATCATTTTTTAAGCTTTTAATGGCATTATGAAAATTGCAGCTTTTTAATTTTTTATATGTTTTCTTAATTATGTTTTGTTTTGTGTATTAGTAAAATTAGTCTTAATTCCCCACCTACTTGCCAACTGACAATGGGGAGACACAGTTTGAAAGTGCAGTGGGTTACCCTTTGAGACAGCATGGAGGTACCTGGATAGTATTATGCTAACCAAAATAAGCCAGTCAGAGAAAGGCCAGTATCACATGATCTCACTCATATGTAGAATCTAATGAAGAAAAAAAAAAACTTACCTAACAATTGACAAATATGTAAATTGACCATACCTCTGCTACACCACCAGCCAATCGGAAGTGGTATGCAAATTAACCCAACCAAGATGGCGGATAAATTTGCAAACCCAGGCAGGGCAGGCAGCGCCAGGGCCCACCCGAGGGTCTCAGTCCATTGGGGGCACGGGGAGGCAGGCCAGGCAGCCCCAAGCCCCGCCCACAAAGTCCCATTTCCTCGGAGGCCTGGGGCGGCAGGGCAGGCAGTGTGAAGCTTTTTAGGCTGCTGTAGGGCATGAGGGAAAGTCCACATTTCCTGATGTTTCTAGCAAAACAATTGTCTATTTATTGTGCCTGAATTCTTCTGTCCCCTTACAAGGACTCTAAATTCCCTTGGGGGTTGATTTTCAATGATAGCTGTTCATGTTCATGGGAATTACTTGAGGAGTGTGTGTGTGTGTGTGTGTGTAAAATATTCCAAACAACAAGTCTACCTCTTCAGAAATTAGTGTTCCAAATCTGTTTAATTTCCATAGATTCTGATTTTGCTGATTTGGAAAGTATCCAGCCAACAGTACATTTTAAGTGTCCCTGAATGATTCTAACCTATGTGTTAGAAGCCACTGCGTATGTTTATGCAAACACAAGAGCCAAATGTCCAGGTAAAATACAGAAATCTCAATTGCACAGCTCAATAAATGTTTACCTATGTTCTACACCCAGGTAGCCACCATCCAGAATGTTCTGTTGAATCTTTCTCCTTTAGCAATAAAGGCAGAACCAGCTACTTATCTGGGAGAGAGGAAAAAGAGAAAACAAAGGAAACTGTGTGGGAATATGTAATAATACCTCAAAACAGTACCTCCCAATAATTTTATTTATCAGATTATAGGCTCTTACTCATTTGTGTTGTACTTACCGGCAGTCAGACATCCCTGAGGGGTCCCAGATTGGAGAGGGTGCAGGCTGGGCTGAGGGGACCCCCTCTCTCGCTGTGCACAAATTTTGTGCACCAGGCTACTAGTAAACTAATGAATAAAATAGATCCAGAGACATAGGAGCATGGAACAAACTGATGATTCTCAAAGGGAAGGCGGGGTGTGTGTGTGTGGGGGAGAGATTAACCAAATAATTCATACGCATATATGCATAACCCATGGACATAGACAATAGTGTGGTGAAGGCCTGGAGGGGGAGGAATGGGTGTAGGTGGTGGAGGGGGTAAATGGGGGGAAAAAGGAGACATCTGTAATACTTTCAACAATAAAGATAAATTTTTTAAAGTGTAGTAGCCACAAAAATGGACACCTGGTAAACACATTCCCCCCTAAAATATCAAATAACTTAAATTTATACTGGATCTCCAAGGCTAGCTAGTAAAATTCTATCTTTCTTAAGAATCAATAGCAATCTGTAATGATTCTATGAATCAAGATAATCATTATCATTCAGGGTGTATTTATTCCAGGTAAATAAAATGTACATGACTTGAATTCTTAGCAAAATGGTCACAGAAAAACTTAAATGGAAGGAATGTTGTCATCTAAACCAGCTTTATCTCCTAGAATAGTGATGAAGCTCAAGAAGCCAGCAATGTATACAAAATGTTTTATCCCATCCAGCAATGTATACAACATGTTTTATCCCCAATCCTGTTACTTGACATATTAAAAATAAGGTCATGGAAGACATAAACATTTACTATATTACCTATAGTGATGTCCCAATCAGTGAAAAAACAAAACAAACAAAAAAAAATCTCAAACCAGAAATAACCTCCCATTCTCTCATATTCTCCCTTTTCCTTTTTTTTCTTTATGTCAGTTGGTGATATGTCCACACTTTAGTGGCAATAAATATAACTATCATGGAAGAAGGTTAAGCTTCCTATAACAGAATATGCACTGTATATCCCTCTTTCAAGGTATTTCTCTCTCAAAGGTTGTTTCTAAAGTTATATGTAATTAAAGAAAGAATAAAGTTATTTTATGGAGAAAGGTGTTATAAAATTTTTCACATAAAATAAAGTTAATGTATTTTTCTTGACAGACTTGTTGCTGGTATACAGGAAAGCAACTGACTTTTGTATATTACCCTTGTATTCTACAACCTTGCAATAATTGCTTATTCATTCTAGAAGGTTTTTTCCGTTCATTTGGATTTTATGCACAATCAAGTCATCTGTGAACAGATCAATTTATCTATTCTTTTCTGATTTGTATGTGGTTATCCACCTGTCTTATGGCATTAGTGAGGACTTCCAATATGAAGGTTTACGGTAGTGGTGAGAGAGGACACACAATACCATTTACATTACCACCCCAAATAAGTAAAATACTTAGGTATAAATCTAACAAAATATGTAAAACTACAAAACTCTGATAATCAAAATCAAAGAACTAAACAAATGCTGAGATATTCCGTGTTCATGGATAGGAAGATTCAATACTGCTAAGATGTCAGTTCTTTCCAATGTAATCTATAGATTCAATACACTCCTAATAAAAATCCCATCAAATTGTTGTGTGAATATCTACAAAATGAATCTAAACTTTATATGGAGAGGCAAAAGACCCAGAATAGCCAACACAGTAATGAAGGAGACACACCTTGTTGGAGGACTGATGCGACCTGACTTCAAGACTTCCTATTAAGCTGACCTCTTAGAATAGTAGTTTAACTTCCTTGGGCAGGGAAGAAGGAGAGTTCCTTTAAGAACTTTCTCTCCATCCCATTCCCTCCACCCTCAACAAAACTGAATCCCTTACCTTCTTGCCCTGAGCTAGCACCCAGCAGAGAACTATGTATGCTTTTGAGATGCAAAAAAAAAAAAAGAAATGATCTCCACTAAAGTAGTTCTTCCATTTTGCCACTGTGAATACTGAGAGTCAAAGAGATTGAGCAACCTCCCCAAGGGTATCAGGCTATTATTTCCTGCCAGTGTTGCCTTAACTTACCAACATTTAGGTACTCATCTTTATTGTACTGTATTGTGTCACAATTAGAAAATTCCCAAACTGTCTTCTGTTTATATGGGTTCATATAAAACCTGGGACCTTGATTATAATAAATGAAACAATGTTTTAATATCTTGTATTTTAATATCATGATTTACAGTTTTATACTAGAAAACTATAGTCAATATTTTGATACCTGGGACTGAAGCATAATGAATTTTTTTATAGTCAATAATCTTTTTAAATTAAACCACACTCAGAAGAAAAATAAATAAATAAACAAATTATTATTTTTTATGTTTTGTTTTGTGTGTTTTTTTGTTTTTTGTTTGGTTTGGTTTGGTTTGGTTTGGTTTTTTTGAGAGAGAGAGAGAGGAAGGGAGAGGAAGAGAGAGAAACATCAATGGGCTACCTCCTGCATGGTGCCTAATGGGGATCATGCCCGTGACCCTGTCATGTGCCCTGACCAGGAATTGAACCAGTGACCTTGTGGTGCTTGGGACAAAGTCATTCCTCAGCATCCAGGTCATTCACTCTCAGACAATACCACTGCTGAGAAATCAAAAGGCCACAATAATGTTCATGCACAAGAACAAATGTCCTTCCTTTTCTGGTTTGTTCCCAGTGTCAGTTAAAAATTATATCTATATCTCTCTCCTGTGGTCCTCTTCATGTCAGATCCTCATTCCAGAAAACAGCTGCTCCAGCAAGAATACGTGCAACGTCAAAGAGCAAATAATAGTATAAGAATAGACTGCATTATAAATACAGGAGTGGACAAAAAATAGATCTTCAGTTCTCTGTATGGAAAATAATGCAATAATTAATACATAATAATACAAGAATAAACTGTTTTGCATACTCTCAACTATAAGCCTATGTTTGCCAAACCCTGTATATTCATGAAGCGAAACACATCTCTCAGAGAAGCAACAAAACCTATAGAGACATAGATGTGCCAAAAACGTATGCACTATCAGTTAAAATTACCAAAGAGACCACATTGTTTTTCACTTTATAACATCTGCAGTCATGTTTACATACTCAGGAAATAGCCAGAGAATAAAGGAAGGGGTGGCCCTAACCAGTTTGGCTCAGTGGACAGAATTTCGGCCTGCGGACTGAAGGGTCCCAGGTTCGATTCCCATCAAGGGCATGTACCTTGGTTGTGGGCACATCCCCAGTAGGAGGTGTGCAGGAGGCAGCTGATCGATGTTTCTTTTTCATCGATATTTCTAACTCTCTATCCCTCTCCCTTCCTCTCTGTAAAAAAATCAATAAAATATAGTTTTTAAAAAAGGAAAGGGTGAAGATGCAGAATAAGAGATACATGGAGAAAAATATTCTCTTAGGAGGACTATAATTAGGAGATAGAAGAAAATAGAAGTCAGAACACAGAGGATGGAATAGCCTTATATGGACAGAAAAGCTGGTGGAAGCTTGGGAATAAAGGTCTGGGAAAAGATTCTAAATGGAAACTGAAACCCCTGCTATGATCTAGGAAATAGACAGGGGAAAACAAGTTTCTTTCAATTCCACAATTAACTTCTGGATGGTTAGTAAAGAAGCCTCTTTGCCTTCCTGAGTTTGAATGAACTCTATAGAAGAGAAATATTATTGCACCCTTGCTTCTCACATTAAGACAAAGAAATAAAAAAAGTGCATGGTCATAGAGAAATGAAAGATGGCAAACCAGCGGTAAAGTACATACAATCTTGCTGTAGTCGAGAGGGAATACACGTATGAGAAGCCTGGTATGCATGCTGAATAATTGCAGAGCAGAGGCACTGATTCCAGTAGACAGAAGGCAAGATTTCCTCCTCGTTAGCTTGAATTTCCCGTGTTGAAGGGACGGTCATCATTATGCCTATGACAGAGAACATGGGTTGCATCAGATGTTATAAAAGGGTCTATGAGTCCACTAACACAGAATATCACCATGTTCACAATGATGTGAAGGCTCCCTCATTATTGGCATAAGAAGCTATAGTGAGACTATAACTAAAAATAATGAGTTTTGAAATACTCTGACCTTAATATTCTGATGCCATGGTTTATTAGTTGTGAATTGGACACATCCGTAAACTCCTTTAACATATGGTAACAAAAGCAGTACTTCTCAAGGTTGCCAGCCTTTCTCCTTCTCGTTTTAGTGAGGCAGCACTGGCATGAGTCATTGTAAAAGACAGTGGCACGAAGATAACACTAGGAGAAATCATGACCAATGTCTGCAGCGCCTGGGTAGGGTGTAATAAGCCTGTCTATGTGGGAGGAAGCACTGAGGTACCACAGGAGTCAGAAACCAGTCAGAAACTGGGGCAGTGCCATAGATCCTCCCCGTTGGAATGCCTCCTGGCTCAGTTCTTAGTGCTCTTTCCTGTATATATTCTCACATTGAATATTTTTGCCAGGTCCTTGCCCTTAAATACCATCTGATTAGTTTCTGGGTCGGTGCCATAGCCTAGTACAGAAACTAGATTGCTTAAAACAACTGAAAGTTTTATGTTCCCTTTGATTCTGTAGGGTAGAATCCTTCCTTGCCTCTTCCTAGATTCTGTTGGTTTGCTGACAATCCTTGGCTTTTTTTGGTTTGCAGCTGCATCACTCCAGTCTCTGCCTGAATCATCACATAGCATTCTCCCCTCGTGTGTCCATATCTCTGTCTCTTATCTTCTTAGAAGGACAACAGGCTGATCATATTGACAGCCTACTCCACTCCAGTATAATCTCATCCTAATGTGACTACTAACACCTGCAATGATCATATTTCTAAAAGAGGCCACATTCTGAGCTCCGGGAGTCAGGACTTCAACATACCTTTTGGGGACTAAGGGACACAATTCAACCCACGGCACTGATGAGTCCCAAATTTGTATCTGTAGTATTGATCCTGAGCCATCTCCCAGTTGCCTACTTGGCAGCTCCACTTGAATATTTAAAGAGGCATCTCAACAAGAGCAAAACTCACCTGTCCCAACTCCCCCTTTCCAAACCTTCTTCATCTCATTCTCAGCCTTCTTCATCTCAGTGAATGGGCTAAGATCTGCCTCACTATTCAATTAAAAAAATCTAAAAGTCATCTGTTGTTCCTCTCTTACCCTCATCTTCTACATATAGTCCATCAACAGCTTTTTTCTCGTTCTTCTACCTTCATGATGGGAGCTGAGTCATCCATCTCTCTAATCTATTCTGCCAACATACAGGTCCAAATCACCATGAAATAAACAAACAAACAAAAAAAACCTTCCAAAATTATTCTCCTTGGTTCCTTTCTAATTCATTTTCCATACAGAAATCAGAGAAAAAAATTAAAGATACATCAGATCATGGCATTCCTTTTCTTGAAACTCTCAAAGTCGTTCTGCTATATTTAGAATAAATTTTGAATTTTTTATTGTGATCTACCAAGACTAACAAGGCTTGAATCCAACACCATCATTTCAAATCACTAACCCCCTGATTATATTAGCCTAGTCACCTGACATCACTGCTTCCAGAAATTATCTTGTTTGAATGTTCTAGAGTCCAAATATGAAGTGCTCATGAGGCTAGGGTGGAAGGGGAAGTGATGGAGGAGGGAGAGAGAAAGGGAAGCATAACAACTGGTATTTCGTGGCTGCAGGGAGACCTGGAGTCCACCTACTTTTATATACTCACTTTAAACCAATCCTTTTCATTTCACTCCTGCTTTCTATCACTACCATCCATGTTTATCTATACCTCCAAGTTAGAAACATTGAAATTGGAGTACCTTTTGCAGATGCTCAAGGGAAGGTGTCTTTGCCTCCTGCCAGGTCAGATACTTTTCCTCAACTGACTTCCTAGCTTCCAAAATTCATAATATTTGTCTACAGATATTTTTTCTCTTATTCTCTTTGGCCTTATGAATCAACACACTTTTACCCCTTAATTCTTCTTTCGTGAATTTTGGGAGAAAGAATAGATACATGGATGCAATCAATCTGCTGATTCATGAGAAACGTCACTAGCATTAACTTGATTTCTCTATTCCAACTTGTCTATTATAATAACTGGCATAAAACCCTTATATTTGGGTCAAAACAAACACTGCATCATTTGTATCAGGACAATGGATGGGGGGCATAGTTCACAGCAGTGTTTCTCAACTTCAGTACTATTGACATTTGCACTAAATAACTCTGTTGGGTGGGGCTGTCCTACGCATTGTAGTACGTTTAGAAGCATCCCAGTTCTGTCTCCAGATATTATCAGATGTCTCCTGAAGGGGGATGGGGAGGACTTTCCCTGGTTGAGAAGCACTGATTTAGAGAGAAATCGGAGTACTGTAGCCAAAGGAAAGAAGAGAAAGTGACAGATATAAGAAAGATCCTCTAGTCCTCAATTTAACCAATAAAATGTGACCTGAGGAGCCTTGCAGAGAGACATGCCAATACTTTTGACCCTGAATTACTGTGTGATCTCAGGACAAGCAGGAAACTGCAGGAGCCAAGGTGGATCTGAGGGACTTAGCAGTACGGTCCTTTGATCTTTGTACATGCGTTTCACTATTTGCAGAGTTGAGCGTCACTCCATTCTCAGTATTTCCTTTCTATCTACCAACCTGACATGATGTATGTCATATATACATTTATACTTATCACATATTCTTTTAACAGACATTTATTCCCCCTGACACACACTATGTCAGGGACCACTGGGGACACTGTACATACATGCAGCAGTGTATCTGATATTTAGGACCCCAACTTTCATGGTGTTTAAATTCAAGGGAACAATTGATAGTACATAGTAAATCCATCAACAAGTAAGTTAACTCAGGTGGTGATAAGTGTTATCTATATTAATAAAAGGGTAATATGCTAATTAGACTGGACAGACGAATGACCTTCCAGACATCCTTCCAGATGACCTTCCGGATGAAGCCGGGGCTGTGAGGGCCGAGGCAAGCTGCCCCTGGCACAAATTTCATGCACTGGGCCTCTAGCATAGAAAATAAAAGAGTGTAATGAGTTAGAAATGAATGGTGGTAGGGGAAGAAACAGAGAAGACAAGATTAGACTGGGAAGTCAGGGAAGACCCACACCTAAATAAATGACAACTGACTCAAACCCAAAACATAATTATAAGATAAAATTAAAGGTTTCCCATTTAAAGACCCAAAAAGAGTACACTAGGAGAAGGAAACAATCAGAGCCATATGTGTGTATGTACATATGAATATATATGTGCATATATGGGTATACATACATGTGTGTATACATATGTGTTATGATCTGAATTACTGTGTCCCCCAAAATTCATATTTAAAATCCTAATCCCCCAAAATGGTGGTATTAAAATATGAGGCAGCCCTAGCCTGTTTGGCTCAATGGATAGAACATTGGCCCATGGACTGAAGGGTCACAGGTTCAATTTCGATCAAGGGCACGTATCTCGGTTGCAGGTTCAATCACTGGCCCTGGTCAGGGTGCATGGGGAAGATAACCAATCACTGTGTGTCTCTCACATTGATGTTCCTCTCTCTCCCCTTCCCTTCCCCTCTCTCTAAAAATCCATGGGAAAATATCCTCAGGTGAGGATTGACAAAACACACACACACACAAAACGAGGAGGCCTTTGGGAGGTAATTAGGTCCTGAGGTGGGAGCCCTTATGAATGGGATTAGTACCCTCAGAATATTGACCGCTTCCCCTACTTGTTTCCACCGTGTGAAGATGCAGCTGAGTAGGAAGCGGGTTTGCACCAGAACTGAAGTGGTCGGCACCTTGATCTTGGAGTTGCCAGCCTCCAGAACTGTGAGAACCAAATTTCTGTTCTTTGTAAGTCTCCCAGTCTATGATGTTTTTGTTATAGCAGCCTGAATAGACTTAAAACAGTAGGTATCCATACATACATTTAACTTTTTCTCCACACCTTTGCTTCTGTTTAATCATAGTTACTCCTTCCTCATGAACACAGGCCAGCAAATGACCCATTACAGTTGCTTGCTCTCTCCTTGTACCACCCTCCTACATTTTCAGCTTCTGCTATTGCCGTATTTTGGTATTTCTGAATTTGAATTCATCTGATGGGCTGAACTTACCTTTTACTGCAAGTAATGCAATAAACTGCTTGCCAGTCTATGGATGGATTACTCTTGGGTCAGATGCCCTTGCCTAATCAAACAAAAAGTCTGTGGTAGAGAAAGGGCAGTTGGTACTACACCACCTGTTGTGGTTTCTCTTGGGCAGGACTGCAGTCAAGTCAGTTTCTCTTTAAGAGTCTGGGGAAGCGAGCTTCCTGACCAACACATCTCCTGACATCACCAGCTGGATCACTCTTGGCGGTGCACTCAAGGTCATTCTACCCTGTATCTCTGCTATCACTCATGTTCCATTTTTAACTTATCATTCAGAGAAGGCCCTGGAATTTATCAGAACAATCATTCTAGCAGCAGCAGAGGTTAAAAGAAAATAGATACTAGTAAGTATATATTTATGCTTTACCTCCTCACAGCAGTGTCATATTGAAACTGATTTTCCCCAGACAAGGAAATGCACAGGTTTTATATTTCTTAGTTCACATTCTCTGGTGTGAACCACAAACTTCTAGATTAAGCCAAAAATTATTGCACTGCCATTTGAGCCAAACTAAGTTCAAAGCTTTGGGTGAATTAGCCCTGAACAACGTGATGAAATCCCTAAGATGGGAGCTTAACCTGTTGTGGGGACAGTGGCTGTTTACCAGACCTCTGTGACTGCCCAGCACTCAGAGCACTTTTCCAGTGTTTTGCAAATTTTCTACATAGGCCAGCCTCCCCAAGGAAGATGTCAAAACTCAACATCTCCAGACACTTTCTCTTTATTTTTTCCAAATTCTTTTTTGTTGAAAGTATTACATATGTCCCATTTTTCCTCCATTGACCTCTACCAGCTTGCCCCCACCCTTCCCAGACTCTCTTGCAGCTAAATCACAGGGATGTGACTATGGCCCTTCCACACATGCACTGATAAGAGATTAAATAAGGAAGTTCCATAAAGACAAAGACACACAGAGATCTATATTTTTTGAGTGCTGTGGTATTGCAAAAAAAGTCACTTAGGCCAGAGACAGACCAGTAATAGGGATTCTTGTGGTAGCATTTGGTACCCAAGAGTCAGAGTCCTCAAGTAAGTGTTTGCATGGTACAATTTGGGCATTTTCTAGATTTGTGCCAATTAATATGGTAGCTAATAGCTTTATGAACCTCTTGGGCTCTCAGAATGTGGCTAGAGCAATGGATTTAATAAAATTTTTAATGAATTTAACTTAAAATGTCAAACCAGTTGCTTTATTCCATTATTAGAAAACTTCTAGGTATATTTGGAACAACTTTGGTATGTCTATCTACTTTTTCAACTGTAAATTTTATGAAATCAAAATCTAGATGGGGTTTTCTGATAGAAGTTTAGTATCCAAAGTAAGACAGGATATTAAATGTAAAATATTACATAGGATTTTGAAGACAATATAAAAAATAATGCAAAATAGCCCTAACTGGTTTGGCTCAGTAGATAGAGCGTCAGCCTGTGGACTCAAGGGTCCCAGGTTCGATTCCAGTCAAGGGCATGTACCTTGGTTGCAGGCACATACCCAATAGGGAGTGTGCAGGAGGCAGCTGATCGATGTTTCTCTCTCATCGATATTTCTAACTCTCTATCCCTCTCCCTTCCTGTCTGTAAAAATTAATAAAATATATTTTTTAAAATTAAGGAAATACTACAACTTTAAAAAAATAATGCAAAATATCTCAAAAAGTGTTTATGTTAATTATATGTTATAATAATATTCTAGATAGACCAAAGTTAATAAAATATATCTTTAAATTAATGTCACTCTTTCATTTTACTTCTTTAACATGGCTATGGGAAACTTGAAATACGTATGTGGCTCATGTAATATTTTCATTGGACAGCAATATCCTAGACAAATCGTTCTCAAATTTAAATATACATCAGAATTCCCTGGAAGTCATACTAAATCAATACAGAGTTTTAATTGAGAATAACAGAGGGTAATCAAGGCACAAATCTGAAGAAGTGACCTTTTAGGTGAACTCACAGGGTAAGATTTGGGGAGAGGTCTGCTGCAGAGAGATGGGATGGCATGAGCTAGGGTGGAGGCAAGAAAACAACTGGGACTTCTGAGAAGCACCAACAGGCTCTTATGACCAGGAAGGGTGAACATGTGATAAGAAATCAGAAAGACAGATGGGAACCAAATTGTACATGGCACTGTAGGTTTTGGTAAGGAGTCTGAATATTATTCAAAAGGAAGAGGAAATCTATTTAAAAACTCAATCAGTGGGATGGGGGATCTGATATTACTTCTAAAAAATTAATCAGGCAAATGCCTGGAAGGCTATGAGAAGGTAGAAATGGACAGAACTGTAAGAAGGCGATTGCAGCAATAAATAAAGGCTAAATAATGTATGCTGAAACAACCTAATGGAATTGCAAGCAGCTACTGACTGTAAAGATTATGGAGATGGTACAAATAATGAAAATGTTTAGGATACAATGTTAACTGAAAAAAGTCAGTATATAAAATTGAGCAGACATTACACTTCAACTATGGGAAGTTATGTATGCATACAAAGAATAAATGAGAATGTACACCACCTACCTCAAAAAAGAAAAAAAAAATGGTGAAAGTATGGATGATTGGTTTCCTTTGCCAAAATATAAATTAATATTACTTTAGAACAATGTAAATTGGGAACTTCTGTTTAGTTAATTGAAATATTTATTTTGCCTATCTTCTTGTGAAATATTTTTTATCAGCTCATTTACTCATTTTTAATAGATCTTTCATGTTTGTTTTCTTTTGTAATCTTTAGAATCAGAGTGGTTTGAAAAAATTCATATTGGTATTTTTACTGAGTTCAGATTGATTTCCAATTTTATAGATTAATTTAGGGAAAATTGATATCTTCATATTGTTGAATTTTCCAGTCAAGAGAAGTATCTCTGTTTACTTAATGTTTTTTATCCCTTAGTGCATATAACAGAACTTTCTGACTTCATTGAATTTTTAGTCATTCAGCTCTAGTTTAGAGCTTTATAGTTTATTCTCTTTGATTTTCTATATAAAAAAGCATATCATCAGCAAGTGATAATTTTCCTTCTAATTTTTATAATTCTATTTTCTTTCTCTTGCCTTATCCCATAGGCCACTAACTCCATAGCATTGTCAGGCAATAGTGACCACGGTGTGCATTTTTATTTTGTTTTGTTTTTCCTAATTTTATGGGAGCTGCTTTGGGTGTTTAACAAACATTTTTAACAGCTCTCGGTGGAGCTACCATATACTGGATGCGCACTTTCCAATTCTCCTGCGTTTTCATCACTACCTTTTTTGTCCAATGCCTTCCACCTTGAAAATGTCTTTCATTTGTGTAAAGACAACATAATACAATTCTTCATCTCTTATCCATTGCTTCAAAAGAAAGGAGGGGCGGGGGAAGGAATGGAGTGGAGGTCAGAGCGGGGGGGAAAAAAAGAGCTTGCTAAACTCCATAGCAACAGCCAGAGCCAAGGGCTAGCAGATATTCTTTCTGGAGAGGGCCATGCTCCGGGGTCACTACCGAAGGAAGAACTGGGGCGTGGGGAGGAGTCGGGCCACCTCCGCCCCCAGCCGGCGTCGGTGCCACCGGCGGCGATGAAATGTGAACCCCGGTGGCCCAGGACACACGATCGTCCCCCTCGCCCGCCGCCAGGGCCCCACCGAGAGAGACAAAGAGACCTCGGCCCCAGCACGGCCGGGTGCGGTCCCCCGGGCTCCCCTCTAAGGCTCTGGGCAATGGCCAGGTCTCTGCGCGACCCCCCTCCCGGGAGCACTGCCGGCTCCATCTGACCGCCCTCCGTCCCCTCCATCCCCTCCATCCCTTTCCCGTTCCGGGCTCTCCGGTCGCTCCCAGCCGCTCCAGTCTGCCTGTCTGTCCGGCTGGTCTGGCGCGCAACCTCCGGCCACCGGCTTGGATGGACGCACGAAGGCTGCCCGGCGGTCCAGGGGTCTTGCTTCCAAAGTTGGTTCTGCTCTTTGTGTTCGCAGGTCAGTGACCCGGGGCGGGGGAGAGGGATGGGGGCCCCGCTGGGGTCCCGCTCGGGGCGACGCGGTCTGAGTGGACGCCCTGGAGCGCAAAGATGATGTGGTCCGGGGGGCGGGGAGGGGGGCGCGCGGGGGGACCGGGACCCTCGTCTCCACTTGCACTCAGTTTGATTTGTTCCTTTCCTTTATCGTGCCCTTTCCTCTAAAGTTCCCTCGCCTTTCTTTTCTTTTCCTTTCTGCACAAAGCACCCTGGAACCCCCAGCCCCACATGCAGGGGATTTTACTCTCTGGATAGCGGAACTTTCTGCAGTTGTATCAGTATCCACGACTCCGGCATCAGGGTGATTGGAGGCTGAGGGGTGGAAGGAAAACATTTTTAAAAAGCACCTGAAGCCGAAGCAGCATTGCTGACGTTTTCCAGTGAACGGAGTGGTGACTTTCGCATTTCACTGCTGGCTGCTCACTGCCCTCTCCACCCTGGCGTTTTGAATATTCCGCTTTTCCCCTTCTGGAAATGAAAACCTTTAGACTTTTGTTTTTCTTCTTTAGAAGGCGATTCCCTAGTGCAGTCGCCTGGGCAATTGGATGCTTTGAAGTCAAACATAAGGTTTTGGAGAGGCATTCGTTCACCTGGAGTCTAGTCTGTTTTCGTGGATTTTGTTAAGCCTCGTTTGTAGGTGAAGGGCACCTCATTCCCCTCCTAATTACTCTCAGGGAGCTTTGCTGATGACTGATGAGGCAAAGTGCTTGTCTTCTCTAGCTATTGCTATGGAGCCCGATGATACGGCCTTTCATTCCTTACTCAGGTCTAAGTTAATTACACACGGGTTTTGCATCTGCTTTCTATTCACAATGCAAGCTAAAAGTAAAGTGTTTTTGCAAAATGTTTTCCACGTCTCTAATTTCCTATGAGGAAAACCAGAGGCTGATACCCATGACCTTATGATACTAAATTTGTGTATAGCAGTGTGATGTACTTTTTAATATATATAAAGATTGTTTTTTGAAGTGCATATCAAGCTACTAAAGCTGAAATGAAGAGTTCTTCAACATTATCTCACATCAAAAGCTTTGAATCCCTCTTTCAACTTTGCCAGAAGTGACACACAATAACTCTTATGGAAATGTTCAGTCTGTTTATTTAAATGCAAATCAGTGGTTTCCATAAGGTAGTTCAAAAATATTTTCTCGCAGGGAAAAATGAAGAAATTTATAAAAGTAGGAAAAGCACTTCCTATTTAAAGAGGAGAATTCACATTCTAATCTGTTTACAGGTATTTCTTTTACTTAAATCATACAAGGTTTCAGAACTTGAGGGACTAACAGAATCAACTGCATTCATATGTGTTTTATCTCTTTACTCGTTTATTTGAAGTAATGATAATTCTTTCCTACCCCTTCTCTTTATCAAGAGAAGACAAAAATAAGAAAATCGAACACAGCAAATGCAACTGTAATAACCTCATTTGCTCTTACCCAACCACACCATTGATAACAACCTAAACTTATTTTTTTTTTTTTGGCCTTATTCTATACTTTGTGGTAAAGAGAAAGCTTCTAATTTGCACATTTTTCCTTCTCTTCGTTCCCTTCCCCAGGTGGTTAGTTCAGAAAGTTTTCTCTTCATCCATTTCTTCTCTCTTTCCCCATCTCTCCCTGCTGAACTACAAAGGACACAATGTGAAGCCAAAAATACTAGGTTGACTTCTGGTCTTTGATAAGGAATGTTGAGTTAATGTGTTCTTTGGTGTTAATTTCTGACCTCTTTATACCAGAGGCTTTTTCATGCTTTCCATATCCGTTCAACGAGTATTTGCTGAGTGACACATAGGCCAGAGGCCATCCTCTGAGTCTGGGTTAGGAGATGGTGCACATGGGTCACAGGAGAGGTACAATCAGGTGCTATCAGTGTGCAAAGGAGAGGGTCACACTGCTGGCCTAGGAGTGTAAACTCCATGAAAATGATGTCTGTTGTGCTCAGCATAATAGTCTCAGAGACTAGCAAAATGCTTGGCCTATCAGTGGAACGCCATCAATATTTGTTCAGAGAAACTGAATTGAGGAGGACTTTTAGGAACTAGGCCTTTGAAAGATAAGGAGGTCTTGGACATAGGAGATGGAGGAATAGCACATAGTAGGCACAAAGGCAAAAACCACGAGATGTGTCTTTGCCAAAATAGATAAGTCGGTTTGGTTGGAAGTCAGAGTTAGGGCTGGAAGTGAGGACTGAGATGAGATAAGGGGATACCACAGAAGTGAGAATAGTTCAGACACCCTGCCAAATGATTTGTCAGTTTTAACGGGATGAAAACACAAGTAGATGTGCTGTCCATAACCTGAATTATTTTCCTCAAAGCAAATGCTTTAAATTCCTGGTCCATTTGTTAAGGGAATATGAGCAAGTTTCTATACCTGAAGCATCACGCTGTATTGTGGAGTCACTTCTGGAATGAGACCCAGTGAAGTGTTTATATTATTATCCAGCGCCCAGTACTGGCTACAAAGACAGGATTTGGCCAAGGCTTTGCCTTTGCAGTCTCAGCTAGAGTGACTTCTGTCCCCTCCCTTTCCTTCCTCTCTTATCCTTAGCTGTAGTTTATAAGAACCTTTTTCTGAGCAAATCTTTGCAGCCAGATGCTGTTTTTCCTGTAGGACACATTCTTTAAGGTGGGGTGGGGGTGGGGAACCTTCCTCCAGATCTTCACGCCTTTAACTAAAGTCACTGAGAAAAGTTCTCATTGGCTGACTTTCAAGGATATTACCTTGAATATTAGAAGCAATATTATTTATTTTCTGAAGACAATAAAAATGTTCCCTTTTTTTTTTACAAGTGAGAAAACGCTCCTGTATTGTTCAAACTCTAATCTTTGTAGAATTAGTCTCAAATAAAGTGGAGAAAGCAACTAACATATCAAAGTAAGCTTTGAGGTGTGGTTGGAACCACGGTCTGGAAATGTCATGGTTGTGAATGTATTTGCCGAGCTATTAAATCTGCCCTTTTCAGTGGTTTAATTCTGGGAAGTAGACATGAGCACTGGAAAATGCCATAAAAATCGTGAACAATGTGTGACATGATGGAGATGTTTGCTGCAGGTAAAAGCCAGTTTCTTGGCTACAAGATCTTGGGCTTGGTTTCCTGTCACATTGGCTCAAAATATTTTGATAGCAGCATGTCCTTACAATAAGAGTAATTGAGTACAATAGTAGTAATGGAGTCTCTGATATTCACGGAGTGCTTAGGAAGCTCACTGTCCTAGATGTCATTGAAAAGGCACCTCAGAAAGCTGCTTACCTATTGGTTGTCCTCCTGCAGAAGAAACGGGGATATCAGCTTTCCCTGTGTCTGTGTCTTGTATAGCTTTTAAGATCATGAAGTAAAACATTCCTGCTAAACGCTTGAGGCCACTGAGCAGCCTAAATATTTGAATTAATTAAACAGCACAAAAAATGAGAGCAGTCAACATTCATTGGGAAAGTGAGAAAATAAAGAGCCTTTCAAAGTTCGATGCATTCTGCACAAAGCATACAGTCAATACATCATTAGATTGTGTTTCTGTCTTCAAAATTTTCAAGTAAATGTAAGCAGAGTTTCTGCATCTTACAAAGGTAACTGTTCCCCCCGCCCCCTCATTTCTTTTGACTTCATCCCAGAAGAAGACATTAAATTTTGTTAATTTAGAAGTTAGAAATAAAGTTGAGGGAAAGAAAATGTGGACTTTTTTATCTTGTTCTACAAAGGCTACACATTATTGATAAAGGTGAATGAACTTTGCTACTTTTTGGTCACATCCTTTTGTAAAACTTCATCTTGGCGAGGAGGTGATTTAAAAGCAAAATCAAATTTTTTCCTTCTAGATAAATCATTCGGACATGTAGGTCTAAATATAACATATTATATTTTTATGTGACTTGAGCAAAAAAGCAAAAGTCTTACATAATTTAGAAAATTGTTATTACCTGCAGAGATTGAGTTGAAAATGACTTATTTTGTGATTTTTGAACATCTAACTTAAATTATCAGACTGTACTTAATGTCTTCCTAATACTATACCTGAAACTCATATATCCATTATAATGTATACCACTAACCATAACTAAATGGTAACCTTAACATGTTAAACATAAATTATGTAGATGGAATAAAGAATTTTTAAAAAGCCAGGGTAATTTTTATTCAACATTTTTGGTATAATTTTCCTTACCAAAAACGTGGCAAAAAAAATAATAATTTGGTTTTGTTAGCTACAACATGCCCTTTTTAATCAGAAAATACCTTCCCCCATCACAGAGTGCTGTTTCATAGTTTATTGATTCTTCAACTTGACATTAAATTCTTAACTTTTCACAAGTTAATTATCTAGGGAAATTTCTTATTTTCTAATCTAAATACATTGGCAGGATATGCAGACTTATTCATGTTACCATATGTAAGCAAATTGTGATCATTGTACATTATTTTAAAATTATTTTCAGTTGACATTATTCATGTCAATAACATTTTCCATTAAATGAAGTTGAGAGTAATACCCTAAAGTAATACCCTAAAAATAATTTTTACCATTTAAAAATTATTATGAGAACTCAGTTGACAAATTGAGTGACTGACTGATTAGTTAGGTCATTCATTCCTCCCTTCGTTGTCTTATTCAATTCTGACCACCAACTATGGTGTTGAATGCAGGTGATTCAAAGAATGGTCTTAGCCTTTCCTAGCGTTATATCTAATAGAGAAGGAAGATTAGTTCAGATGTTTGCAAATGTTTTACCATTCTCAGTACATAAAACAAAACTCTAAATCCACTGAGGAATGGTTAAGGTATGAAATGGGATAATTTTCCATGAAGTTGTGATTTCAGAACTGTAACTGGGTATGTTGTTTTTATTTTTGTAGACAATTGTCTTGCTCAGTGTGGCAAAGACTGCAAATCTTACTGCTGTGATGGGACCACGCCCTATTGTTGCTCCTACTACGCCTATATTGGGAATATCCTCTCGTGAGTAGTGGTCAAATTTGGCAACATTTCCCGTGCCCAGATATGCTTTCAAAATGTACTGTTATAGGCATGGGAAAGAATTTTTAAGAGTGGCTGTTGACAGAAAATCTATACCGCAGATACTAAATCCTCATCACCCTCTAGTATATGACTTGACAAAAATGTACAAATTAATGTATAAAATAAATTGCCTTCATTGTTGTTTAATTTGTGTTATAAAATAATAACGTTTTAAGTAGACCTATTCATATTACTGATATTTTTTCAACATTGTAAATTATGCTGTCTGCTTTATTAAAAAAATTCATAAGTTAGAATTTGTCATGTAATTATAGCCAGCTTATTTTGCCACCCATGTATTTGTCTAACTCAGTCAGTAGATCTCATGGGAAAGAGACATTATGAATAAAAACAGCTGAGATATGAAATGTCAACTTTCTATGTAATGCATATAAAGCAACTTCAGGAAACAAGTTTAGAGCCAAGATAGTCTAGGCATCAGCAATGTAAAGGAATAACCAACTACAAAAAGCCATGAGACATACACACTTAGCCTGTGTTAAGCATTTCTCCATAACGAACTCACGTTTTATTTTAGAGATGCTCCTAGTCAAAGGGAAATGGAGAAGCAGGAACTGCCTTCAGGGTTGTATGTCTTAAAAGTATACAACTCTCACTTTCTCTACACACACCGTCCTGGTGGGAAAATAAAGGGAGAGAATTGGGAAGGTAAGACTTTTCTGAGTCAGCATCGCCTGTGTCTCTCAGATAGCTGCAAGAAGAGTCTAGCCTCTGTTCTCCTTAGTTTTTACTTGTCACGTGAACATCAGGATGATTTGGACGCTGTCCTGTTGTGGCACACTCATGCCCTATAGGCTTACTTGGAACCAGGAAAGATTAGGCACTAAAGGATGTCCATGGAGACGGCATATAACTCAACTTCCCTTCCCTGAACTTAGAAAACCTGCTATAACATAAACAAACTTTCTAGACTCAGTGTTGGGGCTGATATTAGAGATCATGCCTCTCTGAATGAGACCAACAAGCATCAGACTTCTGGTTCCTCTTGAAGAATGTCATGGTTATATAAGAAAGGTGAGGCTGTAATAAAAATCGAGGGGTGGAACTTAAGCATTTTTGATGTGCATATAAACTCTAAATAAAATGTTTGAACTTTTTTTCATGGGAGACTTGGTGGAAAAGAGATGAAGTTTCCTTCTTATATTAAGAAATGGTCAGAATGATAGTCACAGGAATTAGCTCAGAATACCCTAATTATAAGTGTATAAAGATGTTGCACATTTATATATCATATTTGCACATTTATATTTCATATTTAAACTACATTTTGACTAAGTTCTAATTTTATTTTCGAGTGGTCGCCACCTGCCAGATATGGCTGTGCTAGGTAGATGTGTGAGTGGTCCCAGCAGGTGCTATACATTTGAGGAACTTGACATCGGGGTGATTCTGTGGTTCCTTGGTCCCCTGGTTTCTGGCCCATTTCCCTGTCCACTAATCACACCATGCTTTGTGCCCTTCTCTCTCATCTGATAGCTTCCATCACCCTGGTAAATATATATATATGTGATACATAATTTACTAATCAGAATATTTAAAACTTAAGCTTAGGCATGCTTGATATGTTTTAATTTGCAATCATATTCACATTTTAATGGTACATATTCTAAGTTACTAATTTTACCATTTAATTTAAGTAAAGAAGTAGTTGAGTTGTTCTATTTATCTGGGTTATTAGGGGCATGTACTTATAATATTGGGGGGGAAAGGATTTTGTCTTTGAGGGAAATAAATACAGATAGCATTTTATTTCAGGCAGTTAACACTGAATTCTCTGTTCAAAATAGAAACCCCTAAGTAAATCCCTTGCTAAACAATTCTTAGGGGGGAAAAGGAGGGGGGTACTTTAAAATGTTTTCCCCACTGGATAAAGGAGAATACATTTTCAGGATTTCCAGTTATTGTTTAAGATTTGAAAAGAGTTCTTAACTCCACCCAAAGTTGTTGTGTTTTTTTTTTTAAGTTGGGTGTGGGTGGAGAGGTTGAGAGAGAAAATATCAGTCCAAGAATGCTTACGAAAGTTCTTTCATGCACATGCTTTCAAATATAGCTATTTTGGAACTCAGAAGTTAGCCTTTCTCTATTCCAAGCATCTAGACACATTCTTAGCAAAATCATTATAATCATCTTAACAGAAAATTAAATCTTTTTGGTTATCAGAGAAGTAATAAGGAAGAAAGCAATAAATACAATGGATGTTTTGTCTCATAAATGACCAACTTTATAAGTTGGCTTCTATTTTTGTCTGTTTAAAAATAGAAAATATTTTGGCTCAGCTTAAAATGAGCTAAAAAGAGTACAAAATGCAGTTTGGGTCATTCTAGACTGTTTGTAACTGGTGAGGTCTGGAACGCATATCCTGGTCACTGGGTGCTCGCCCTAGTCACCCTCTGAAATGATGGAGTTCACATGTTTCACCCTGTATTCTCTTTAGTTCAACCCTGCTCTGTTTTGAAGACTAATCATTAAGACATTTTGAAGAAATCACAAGAGCCAACTTTTAGTTAAAAAGCCTTATTTTACCTGAATGAGTTAATTTTCACAAATAAATTGAGACTCCCCCTTTCCCCTTTTATTCTTTTTGTGGTTAGTAACTTTAAAATTTACTTGTATCTCATGGAAAACTTTAAAAATTAAAGTTTTACAATAGCATATCTACCTTTTTTAATGGAGATATAATTGGCATATAACATTGTATTAGTTTCAGGTGTAAAAGGTAATGGTTTGATCACCACAGTAAGTCCATTTAACATAAGTCTATTTAAAATAGAAGATTCTACTTAAATCATTATGGTCACAGGTAATGTTTTCAATATAGAAAAATAGTAGTTATTTTCCAGAATTTAAGAATAATTTTACAGAAGTCAGCATATACTATGCAATCAATTAT